>CM021107.1:279793876-279862500 GCA_007115665.2 Sequoiadendron giganteum | reverse complement strand
TTGTGAGTGTGAATCAAGTGTGTGTGTCCTCCAAAACACCTCACTTTCTTTGCTTTTGTCATACCATTCTTAGGAGGCCTACTTGGAGCACACACTCCTCCAAGGGATGACCTCAATCAAGGTGCAAATCAAAAGACATGCCTCTTTGGGAGTTGAAATCTTGTCACTCTTGGCTAATCTCCAAAGAACATTATACCTTAGGGAAGTGAAGGTGAAGGGTGGATTACCCCTTTCTCCCAGCCCTATGGCAAGATTTTGCTTTCAAATCATCCCTAGTCAACCTTGTGCATCCTAGCTTAAGACCAATTTGGCCATACCCACTTGACTAAAATTAGGCTTGTTGTTTTGTATTCAATTGTTTTCTTAATCATAACATTTAATATTGAAAGACAAACTTATCATTGTGTTTGGTGTGTGTGTTCATGCATTTACATGCGAGATCTTGTGTTTGATATTTCCCAAGTCAAACTTCCAATAAAAAATTTCCAAATCATCCAAATCATACAATCTTGTGATTCCACATCATATCCTAATCATCATCATCTCTTTAATCCAATCAACATCATTTTACACCATGCCAACATTACAAGACCTAGTACCCCAATTCCAAGACCTCCTCCAATCAATTTATCAAGCACCACGACCCTTGGCTAACCATAATGTTTGTTGGGTGAGAGACACTAAAGGTAGAAGGAACGTTTTCTAATATATCTCAACTATTTTCTTCACAACATCTATAACTTCATCACTGTCAAGCATGCGGTGGATATTTTCTATAGTGGGAATGGCAGTAGGGGAAATGTTCTCCAAGATTACTTGATGTTGGAGGTATATTAAGTCTGCATGAATGCGAAATATCTTATCTTGTGGGATGTCATCAGGTTTATCTTTAGAATGTATGATACTTGAATGCAAAGAGTTACTAAGGGTGGTTTCCAGGCCTAGTGTACTATTATCAATACTAGGAGTGAAAGATTGAGATAACCCAAGATCTAAAACAAGAGTATTGTCGTGAGATTCCATGAGTCTTGAACTTCTTCTGACTAAGGTATCAACAATAGGACACCAAAAACTCATGCAAAGTTTTCTAAAGGCGGGGTGGATGCAAATGCAATGCTAACAAAGAACACTAAAATGATTATAACTAAAATTATGGACAACAAAACAAAAATAGAAAAATAGAAAAAAAAAGTGCATGCAATGTTTTGGAAATGTCATAAATTATAGTGCAAAAATGTGTAGGTGGACTAAGTCACCCAGTGTGGCGAATTAGTCCCAATAGTGATTTTTTTAGCAATTTTAAGAATTTTTGACTAGTTTTTATGATTTTTAGGCTTTTCCAATGCAAATACAGAATGAAAATGTATATTTTTTGGATTTTTCAATGGTAATGCAATGCAAAAGTGTAAGCTAAATGAACTTTTCACAAATGCAATTTTTAAGAACCCTAGAATGCAAAATAATGCACAACCCTAATGCAATGTGAATGCAAGCTTTTCCTAGGATGCAAATGCAAAATCAAAAGTTAAGAAGTGTTCTAAGGACAGGTTCACCAAAATGGACCACAAATTTTTGGGGGAAAGTGGGTTTCCTAGCACTTCTAAGGTTTTCATCTAGAAAGAGAAAGTTATTTCACACCTAAAACCAGAGGGTTCATTCAAGATTATGGGTGAGATGTGTATGATATGGAATTTTTCTAAATGCTGCAATCTAATGAAATTAAACTAACTAATGAATGTAAACTAATAAAATGAAAAACTATTGAAAATACTATGTAAAATGACCTAAAATACAGAAAACTATAACATAACTTAAAGTAAAAAAAGTGGTGCACCTAGAAACTAAAGGTTGATGAAGGGGAGCTCTGGAGTCTTCCAAAATCTATTATTGAGGGCCACTGGGACACTTACACCAAGTTGGGTGCCTTAGTCCTGCTTTGGGAAAACTCTTTTGGAATAGGTTTCAGGGAAATGGGTGTCTAGAACTACAGAGATCACTTTTTAGGCCTGGCAGTGGAACTTATTCACCAATGATGGTGACTTAGTGGACCTAGGACTTTTGGGAATCTTGAGACTAGAATATGTAGCTATAAACTTGTACTTTTGTTCCTAATAGAGAATCGGATCTGAATCTTCAGATATTGACCCACAAGTTGTCTTCAAGCTCCTATTAGGGTTTGTTGACTTTGGAATGATGTGGATGGAAATGAGACACCTTTTATCACCTTATTCTTTGACTAATCTTCATACAAACCTGCAAAACACACATGCAAAGAGGGGAAAAGGTGTTAGGGTTAGAGAATAGGGGTTTTCCTTAGTCAAACCCCATTTTGGTAATCAAACCCTAGATAATGAAATAGAATGGAAAGGGAAATATGATTGAACAACATGCAAGTGCAACAACTCACCAAACCCTTGTTGAAGAAGTTTGAAGATATGCAAGTAATCAACTCCAATGGATTGAAGCTTGAAGTGCTTAGAGTGCTTGATGCTTACTTGAGAAGATAGATTGCATGATTTCTTGTGAAGATGGAGATGGGGAAATGAAGATAAAACCCTTTATTTATACATTTTGTTCCCTAATTTCTCAAAAATAACACATCACAGGTCAACCTTAGGGTTTTGGAGATAATATCCCGCTAGAATTTTGAGTTAAATTTGATTCACTAGTACACAAACAACAATATATGACTAAATAAACTACTAAACATCGCATATAAATGACTAATTTTAGTCATGCCACTATTAGTAGTTTATTGCTAGTCATTTATAATGCAACCAAATTTATGACTAAACTATTTTACTCATTTATTTAGTCATTGATTTTTAGTCATTGATTTTTGGTCATTGATTTGGTCATTGATTTGGTCATTAATTTAGTCATTAATTTAGTCATATATTTAGTCATTAATTTAGTCATATATTTAGTCATTACTTTAGTCATATATTTAGTCATTAATTTAGTCATTACTTTAGTCATTTATATTTACTAGTTTCCATTAATAAAAAATATTACTTATCAACTATCTAAAATATTTGCACAATAAAACAACAATGAGAAGGTAAAAATAACTTATTTTATTAATCAAAAATATATTACATTCAACTGTGTAAGCTTGACAATGGAGTTACAATTTATTGTCCTACCATGAAAGAACTTGAAAAGATTACAATACATTGTTGAGAGAGAAAAGAACAAGCTGAAATCTCCTACAAAACCTTGCCTTTATGTTGTTCAATAGATTACAAAAGAATAGGAACATGACTGTTCTTTTATATCATAACCTACAGTCCCTTACCCTTGTAATTCTTGTTGATCCTCTAACTATCATTTGTGCATGACTGTTCTTTTATATCATAGTCTATAGTCCCTTACCCTTGTAATTCATAAGTACATGATACATCTTTGTAAAAGAACTTTCATTCTATGATTGTGATAAAGCTTAAATCATCTATAGGATGCCCTCATTCTGATTACTATCATCTTATGACCATATTTATTGTTAATTCATTGTTTCTCTTATCATTGGACTATCCCTTAAAAAAATCGATCATTTACCTCTTCATCTTCACATATTGTTGGTTTCTTTATCCCCAATCATGAATCCTACAAACTGAAGTAAATTTGAGTCATTATCCACAACTTTCCTACCTGTCAGCAACTCCAAAAGAACACCAGTTGTAAAAACATAAGATCTATCATTGTTTGAGCTCTTCTGTATATCCGTATCGGCTTATAGCCATAATAAAGTGCACCATAAATATATGGAGGCATGAGTTTTCCTAATAAGGAATGAATCGGCGGCAATGCCAAATCTACAAATGGCTTCCGGTTGTCATCTAAAAAAGAATGTTAGATACTCATATCCCAGAAAATGTACTTTCGCATCACAATGAAGATATAACACTAATAATTTTAGCACTACAGGGCCATCCTTGATGAGCATCCCAAGATTTAACTTTCTTGACCTCCTACACAAAATTTAAAACTGCCTTGTTGGTCTCCCAACTATCTTTGATCTTCAAAATGGTAGAAACATTGATTGACCCATATTCTCCATAAATCCATCATGTTTCCCCGTGACAATTAATCACCTTTATCACCCATGTAGGATGTCCCGAGATCTAATTTTACTCATGTAGTCAAGTAAACAGAAACAAGAAAAACATAGAACCCATATATATAAAAAAAAAAAACCCAGAAGAGCTGGGAACAAGACATCCAATCCATAATCAATCAATCTCCCCAACTCCTCAATTCCATCCCACCTAGCTCTTAAAAAACAAAAACATGTGAAAAAGAACTCCCACATAACTGGCAAGGACAAAAAACTTCATATGCTGACAACAACAAAAGTAATTACTAAACAAGAACAAAATTGGAGAAATTGGCTTAGCAAATGAAGGCAATAGGGTATTTCGAGATTCAAGACTTTACTTTAATGTTGTGGTTAGAAGAAAAAAGAATCATTATCTACCACCATAGTGAAAAGTTAGAAATTGCATTTGGTTTGTTAAACATGGCCCCTGGTACAACTATTAGAGTTGTTAAGAACCTTTGAGTATGTTCTGATTTTCACACTACATCTAAATTCATCTCCAAGATTGTTGCAAGAGAGAATTTCGATTTTTTGTTTTTGAGAAATCTCCAGGTACACTACTAGTGAAAGGATCATTAATGAAAAAAAATCTTTCATCTTCAACTAAGCCTCTTTGGTTGTTCATTTTGAATAGATTTTGTCATTTTGGTAAGTATTGTGATCTTGTGGTAGTTTTTACTATTAAGTTATTAACATTTAGAAAAGAGCATTACCCTCTTATAATTCATTCCTATTATAAAATTCTATCTCGTGTTTTTTATATCCATTGACTGTAATATCATTGTTTAGTTTAGTAGGATAAAGATATGTAAAGTTCATTCCTTTTACTCTATGTATAGGGATTTTTTTTTGTCGAATTATGAATTTGATAGAGAATCAAAATGTAGTAAAGAAATGACTACATATCCCGCTTTAAATATTTGATCTAATGATCCCATATGATATTCATGATTTTAAAAAGAAAATGGAATTTTTTTAATAGGCATCTTTCCTCTTGATAATGAGTTTTTTGTACAACACTATAGTGAACTTGCAAACAACTACAGTTATAGTGGTAGGAAGCAATAAAATGAGAATTTAGTAACAAGAATGAAATGCAAGGAGGACACACAAATGATGAAATATTTTCTTAAATTAAGAAACAAATTAGAATGCACTTTAGTGAAATCAAACCTACAAGAATTGCACAAAATAGTTTTTAAGCTGCAAAAATGTGAAATTTATAGAGGTCAAATAGTGAGAATGAAATGAACTAGCTTTTTCTTTTAATTTATTTTCTTTTTCTTTTTCTATAGCTAAACTTTGATGTTGAGTCTTGACATGCATTATGCAGCTAACTTTGGTTCTATCTCAAAGTCCATGTCAACCTACAAATCAAAGGTGACATGTATTCCAACTCCAGATCATGAAATTTTTGTCTACATTAGATCTATAATATTAAATATGTAGTATTAAAACAATAATTTTCATTGAAAAAACTTATAGTGCCAGCAAGAGCATAGGCAACCACAAGTGGGAGAGAATCAAGGTAATTTTCACGAGTCAAAGGATGAACATGCCCTTCAAAGTTTCTATTTCCCAAAAGAACAGTTACAACAATTATATCTAAAAAACAAAAATAAATTGTATAAAATGATTAGAAGATAAAATAATGTACCATAAATCCCTAACAAACAAAAAAAGAAAAAGAGCTTTCACCCAACAAAAACACAAAGACATCCCTAAAGCCAAAATTTTGATATCTAAAGCACTGAAAATTATATTTGATAGGATCAAAGTTATTTTGAAGCATGTAAAAAGAATTTTGAAAGATGAGCATTTTGAAGGCCTCCTTTGCTTACTATTGGATTATACAAACATATTCCTGATTGAGGATTTACATTAAATAAACTAGGATCATTTTGGGTAGCTGGGTATTATCTAGAATTTTTTATTTTAGTTTTTATATAAACCTTTTCCTATAGGAAGGGCATCCAGGTGCTTGGCTTTTAGAAGAATAATCTCTAAGTATAAATGAAAGCCTAGTTTATGGTTGTTAAAAGACACACGAGTTAATAAAATCGTGTCATTAGCATGCTTCCATTTATACATTTCATGGGAATGGATATGGTTATAAAAGGATATGCATTACCTTATACTTGTTGTTGATTTTAATGTCAATTGTAAAGGTATTTTGATAATTAAAAGTTTGAATCATAAAGTAATTTTTACGTTCAACTATAGGCAGAATATAGTTGTTCAAAATTGAATCAAATAAGATTGATAAATCAGTCCAACTGATATTTCTATGTTGTTTTGAAAATTGAGCATGGTAGTCTAAATCATCCATACCCACTTTATGTTACTTGCTGGAAAATATGCTTGTAAAAATCTGTTGGGAAATAGGGTTGCCAATATACCAGTTGTTTATATAGCTAAGAAGCAATTATTTATTAAAAATTCAAAGACTATAAGGAAGTGTTAATCCTCCAAGGAACATGCACATTGCTGGCCATGAATTCTCTTAAGATTATTGCAAATTCATATAGTAGCCATAAGTGAACTCATGACCAACATTGAAACCTCTATCTTGTTTTACTCATTATATGTATTCATTACCAATAGTAGAATTTATAACTTGTTATGTTAAATATATGTATTCATATACCTTACTATGCTAGATATATGTATCCATAAATAAACATTATTGTTGGTTTACCCAAAAAAAAAAACACAAACAAAAGGATTTGAGCTTTTATTACAAATGGAAAACAAGTATAAACTCTTATAGCATAACTTATCAATCATAGTTGATGAACTTGATAGGATACCTGAAGGAGTATCTATTATCACTTAAATGTGAACGATGAACTAACTAAGAAGTAATTACTATAAGGTTCCGAGTAATAAGAATGGTTACAAAGAAAGGGGATGGAAAAGGTTTGTTATGCAAAATGTTATTGTATTTATCTATCTTTTGACTTACCACCTTGAGAAGAGTAGATGACTCTTAATACATAATATTGTTTGATTAAATTAATTTTTTGATTTTTGAGATTAGTTGTATATAGTATTACTATGCATGAGAGTTTTTGGATATTGTATATGTAAATTGGAATCCAAAATCTTGAAGTCTTTTTTTCATATATTTTATTTTTATTATTATTTTGCAAGATATTAACCTAAGGAGCTCCACCATGGATGGTTAATGAGGAAGAAAAAGTACTGAGGTTTTTACAATTGGGATAGATTAGTGGTTTTTATTATGGAAAACTTAATGGTTGATTGACTTCAAAGCATAATAGTTTTGAATATAACAAGTTGTGGTTAGGAGGGAAAGTGTCATGTCTGAGGAGAAATAATAGGTCTTTAAGACTAAGTTAACTTAACCGAAATGTCTATACAAAATTTTTTATAAATATTTATAGTTAAGATTAAAATTTATCTTCAAACTATTGTTCTGATATGAACCTAGTGAGATGTATTGCAAACAAAACTGCTCTTACATGGTTGGGATTCTTGAAAAATGCTTTCTGGGTTTTGTTGTCTTCTCTTTCCCCTTCCCAGAATATATTGAAATTTTAATTTTGGCCAAGATAAGTGAAATATATGGCCATTCAAATGCTTCTCTGTTTCTACAAATTGTAGATTTAAAGGTTGTGAATTGGTTTATATGGCCTAAGTATGGAAACTTAACAATTAGGAAGTAAGAGCTTGGGTTCCTAAAATTGTGTGTTAATAATTATATCGAGGGAACATGTGGTATATTGAGTAAACATCTTGGCATACTATTTAATAAATATCATTACATTGGAATTACATTATTGATTAATGTCAGTATAGGCTGTCTTTTGGTTACTATTTTATCCACCTTATAGAATGCCAAGGCATCATTGTGAAATGATTGGGACATTCTAGTTTATAAATATTGAGTTTCATTGATTTTCATGCATAAGTGTGTTACCTTAGTGAATTCATGTCATCCTCCATAATATTTTTAACAATATACAAGTGCATTGGATATGTGATGCATGAGCATATAGGCATGCTAATAGACAATGTTTCACATAGTGAATTGGATTCCATCATTCATGATAGCTACATATTGCTAGATCCTTTGTACTGGGTTGAGATTTCTAGTGGAGTAGCACAGGGAAGCTAATGCTTCATGGTAGGGTGGATATCACCTTGATGATTCTCTCTCTCTCTTTGTTTTGCTTCAAGTTATAGAAAAGAAAATGGAAGAGGTTTTGTAATGAAATTTATTGAACTCTTGTTTATCATGGATCTTATTGATTAATATGAGTAACTGACTCTTACATAATTCCTTATACTTTTCATTTACAATATTCTAGCTTTGATTAGTTATGAAAATAATGGTTGCTATAATTGGATTATTGTGTATGTCATCAATCTAGTTCAAGGTGTGTGTACCTACATCTAAATTAGATAATGATCGAGTTTTATAGTTATACCAAGTATTGTAAATGGGTTATGATGAAGATAATGGTTGTAAATCACTCTCAATGTTAGAAAGGAGTTAAAAAAATATAGTCATCTTGTTGACTCTTGTGGCTCTGATTATAGTTACTTTACTCGTTAATTATTATAATTTGTTAGTGATGGTAGTTGTTACTAATATCCATATTTTATTAGTGATTGATTGGGTGGTTGTTACAACTCTATCACTCATCATTTTGTGCTCTTTTTTTCCCTCCTCTATGTGTATCCTTGCATTACAATTATCAATTTTCAGTTACTCCTCATTATGGTCTTTCCCAATAGAGTTCACCATATATACAACTCTTGCATGGCATCAAGACTGTTTCAGATAAATCTTGACAGTTTCAAACATATTCAACATAAGTAAGCTCTAAAGAATGTCATTTTTATCTTAAAATCTCATTTTATGAGTTTATTTTAAATGAATTTTCCAATTGATCATAGTATTCATACAAAATAGTTGAATAATTGGGGAGTCAAAGTATGGTGAGCATAGCCTTTAGGAGTCTACATGTCTCTAAAATCATATTGCCTCTATGTATTGCTCCATGCTACCTATCCACCTATTATGTGTGTGTAAACCCTTGACTAAAAATTAAGGTTCAAACACTAGTATATTCATCTGTGTCACTTTGAGGGATTGTTTTCTTGTGAAACCCTCAATGCTTTCTAACCTTGGGTCTGAATTTTCTCTAATAACCTCTAAACAACTTTACACACAATCATATCCTTTCTCCTCTTTAACATTTCTAAATTTACTATTTTTCTCTTCATGTAGACCACACTCATTTTCATTTGCAACTACAACTACATCAATTGGATCCCTTGAGCAGTTTTCAATGTCATCGGTTTCTTACATGGTTGAGGAGTGGTGCAGGCGCACCTTGACATTAAATGTCCTCAAAAGGCAAAAAATTCAAAATTTGAATTTTCAATTGTAAAGAAATGTAATGGGGTCATATAAGAGTCATATTTAATGTATTAGAGTTCTCAAATGGGTCTTCAGTTGATCAAGAAAGAAAGTTTTCAAAATGTACAAAAATGCAAAAAAAGATGTAAAAGTTGCCAAACTTAAAAAAAAGAAGCAAAAATTGGGAAGTTGAAGGATCATGAGGGAAAAAGAATAGTTGTGGTCAATGAAAGAAGTTGAAAAGGTAGTTAGTGTTTGGGAAACATATTTAGAAAGGCAATGTGGGGGCGAGCAAACTCAAATTTTTGTTTCTTGGCATCAAATTTTGATAAATAAAGCATTTTGTTTGTGAAATCTGTGTTTTCTCTTCTAATTGCAGTCTTGGTACAGATAGACCAGTATCTTATAGGCTTAATTATTATTTGGATCTTGTAGAGTTAGGATTCTTCTCTCTTTTGGAGAATATTTGAGGTATTTTTATTAAGACTCAAGTCTCTCGGAGCATTTTTATAGAACTCGGTCTGAAATTTTCAAATAGTGTTTTGAGAGTCTAATATGTATTCACACACTAATCCACCTATTTATTCATGTTGAATTGGTGGGGTGGGTTAAATTAGGTTTTATATAGTATTTTTGTTGCCATGGGAGTGTGTTTTGATGCAGGAATGAAGAAAGAATAGATTTATTATTGTTGCCCACTCGGAAATTTCAAGGAAAAGTAATGGCTACAAGTTGGAATTCAATGTATAAGAATGTAAAGTGGTTAGAGAACGTTTTCCAAAGTTGGTGCAGACCTATTCAAGGATTTTTGAAGAAATTTCAAGGTGGCATAATTTTTGGTGAGGTTGTTTTCCATAAACCCTTGTTTGCTTGATGCAAAATGATGCTAGAATGAGTCTTTCATGATTTTCTGCTAAAATAAATGATTTCCATTGAGACTAATGGAAGATTTGGTGGTTTAATGATGTTATCTAGGACTGTTTTGTGTTAATGACGGGTTTGGAGTTGTTTTTAAGGTGGTTGCTTTGTATTTTTGGCCTTTTTGGAGCCCATTTTTTCTGGGGCAGTCAATTTTTTGTTCAATTTTTTTTAAAGTAATAATACTTGAGTTTGAGATATGTTCAATGGGGCTGTAATGGGTTCCTAAAACTGTATTGTACCTGAGGATACTCAATAAGGATTAAAAGATACACCTGATTTAAGCTATTGTGAGAAAATTGGCCTTGAGTTCAAGAAAGTGAAAATTATTAAAACAATGATATGAATGTTAAGAGTTTGATTTAATTATTCATTATTGATGTTTTAAAATATTCCTAAATTATTTGATAATTTTTAGAAGACTAATTGGTTGAAATCGTTGATTTGAGCAAGATTGATTTCTATGAACCAAGGAATGTCTTGATTACAGAGTTAGTATGATCTGTTAGTTCGGTATTTATGCATGCATGTATGGGTTTATTTCAATTGAAATTGAGATGAATACAATGTATTGAAGGCCCGATGTTATTTTGAAAGAAAGAAAGTATGTTTAGTTGTCTTTTTTCCCTGAGAAGAGAGTTGTATTGAAAAGTGAATTGGTGCATGATGGAAGAACTGGATTGTTTTTAGAGGCTTAGATCAGGATTGTGTTTGACCTCAGTCAATTTGATGAAAGTGAATCTGTATTTAAGTCTTATAAATATGTGGATCCAAGTTGTGATGTTTTGTTGCTTTGTAGAATTGAAGAATCAAGGGAATTTGTATGAGAATTTGATGAAAAGATAAAGGAAATTTAGGAATTGTTTAATTTGATCTTCTCCAAATAGTGTTTGGGTCAGAAGTACCCTAGATATATGATGTTTTGGTAGATTCCCTTTCATCAAGGATATTGGTAGCTCGATCTACTAATATGATACAATACACTAGATTGTGCCATGTAGCCACACTGTACATTGCCAAATAGGGACCCTAACACAGACTTTTTGCACCTCTATCCCAATAAGGATCATACACCTTAGCATCCCTTTGAAAAAGGCTCCATGTTGGAGATGCCTATGCTAACAATATAGACCTTTTTGGCAGATCAATATATGGATATTGAACCCACCATTCCGGTCTACCAAGATTATGGGACCATTATACAATCATCAAACAAACAAGATCAAATCACTTAAATGAAATATAACCTCCTATAACAAGTCAATGAAAGAATATAATAGAAAGGTTAAGGTAGAGGCAAAGTTCTTTGGCCTTCACATAAATTTGATGAACCAATTTTCCATTAATGCAACTCAAGAATTCAACCAAGGTAGAAAAAAATTAAAGATAGAGGAATTAAAAAGATACCTGGATGTTATAGTTGGATATGCTTTGGTAGACATATATGCAAGATGTGGAATCATAGACAAAACACCTAAATTTTTTGATAGAATGCCTCAAAGAGATGTCATCTCATGGAATGAAATGATTGATTGTAGAATGTGCACAAAATGGATTTTGCAAGGAACCTCTCAAAATCTTTAAATTAATGAAGCGCTTTGGAACACATCCTAACATTGTAAGATTTGCTTGCATTCTAGGTGCATGCAGTCATGCAAGTTTAGTGGATTAGGGTTGCACATACTCCACACATCAATAACCCTTATTGCATTGCAATCTACATATATAGTTGATCATTAGGTGTGCATGGTTGACCTTCGTACCCATGATGGCTATATTGAGGACACCCTAAACATTATTACTAAGATGCTAGTTAAATCTATGGTACATGTGGATCATATATGAATATAGGCTGAGTATTTCCAGTAATACTTCTTTTTTAGTTGGATCCTAAAAATACTATAACTTATGTTCTTCTCTAAAACATTTGTACAATGTTTTTGCAAAAGCCAATGTTCTTTATCTGGAGTCACCGACAGGAGTTGGTTTTTCATATTCTAACACAACTTCATTTTATGAAGGTGTCAATGACCGATGAACAAGCGCATTATGTATTCAACATGGCTAGTAGTTAACTACAAGCCTCCCAAACAATGCTTGAGTCGAGTCTGCTCTGATGTTATGTTCACAGAACTAGATAATCTTGTCTTTTTCATACAATGGTTTAAGAATTTTCCAGCCTACAAAATGAGAGATCTCTAATTTTTCTTGATTTCACATTTCCATCAAGAAAACAAATAATTTAATGAAATGGCATTACAAGAAGACCTTTCAAAAATATAATACAACCAATCTAGCATTGTAATAGATATTTGATCAAGCATCATGTACATACTAAATACTATAAATTTTAATAAACACAAAACATTTAGCATCTTACTATATTAGACATTGTCACCTTCCTTTGTCCTCTACCACCACTCCCTAGCTTGCAATCTTTTGCATCACTATTCTCATTAGAAGTAGCCCCTCTTCTCTTGTGATACCTACCAACACCTCTTACCTCAAGCTTGGGATCTTTTGCATCACCATTATTAGTTGAACCCTACTTTGTCATGATATAATCAAAAGACAAGTACAAATCTACTAGAAAAAATACATCCAAAACTATCTTTGAATAAAAAATGGATGGAGAAAAAGAATCTAACTCTTCTAGTAGAGACAATATAGATAAATATAAATTTGAACACTCAAAAAATAAAATGGATTCACTTATTCTAATAGAGAAAAATATAGAAGAAACTAAATTTAAATAATCAAAAAATAGAATGCATTTGTTTATTCTAGTAGAGATATTTACCGTCCTTTTACAATGAGCTAAAGAGGCTTGTAATTTTAAGTTAACCTATTTGATTAACCACTTGAATATCCGTAATTAAATGTAGAGACACTTTTCTTTTTGCATTTGACAAACCATGTCTTTGATTATCCCTTCTTAGTATCTTACTTGAGATGCATATTGATTTGGTTTTTCACAGTTTTATAAAATCATATCTTGTTGCAAACTAGTCTCAGCTTAACAATAGATTGATCAAAACCCTCACCAACAGAACTTTATCTCAAAACTAAACATAAAAATACATCAAACTCAGACATATAACATAGTAAAGAGTGAAGGAAATATTCAATAGTAATCTTCAAACCTGAAATGTCATATAGTGTGAAGCAAGTGCCTATTCTTCTACAATTCATTTTTCCAAAGATTCAACATCAATGTTTGGTGAAACACGAATGTCAAAACCTGCTTTCAAGTTGCTTGCACTAAATAGAAAATTCCATTCACCACCTATGTCAGCATATACTCTTCTTTTGCAAGCATCCTCCCTACGCGAAAATGGGAGCTTTGGAACAAGGTATGGAAATCCGTAAAAGAAATGTGCGCCAATAGAAAATGTTGTTGTATATTAAATTGTGTAGGCTAAAATATGTTGTAATTTCAAAACCTAAATGTGCACATTATTAGGAACTTGGTGGTAATTTTCATTTTAATAAACATACTCTAAGGGTGGGGTCCCATGGAGGGGGGTTTCCTAAAAAAATTCAGTAGGTGTTGCTAAGAATTTTAAGGAACTTTTTAAAGTTGGCGGTCCCATGAACTTACTAGCACAGTTCAACTTAAAATATTAAGCTCCAAATTTTAAGTAAGTTGGTGATCCCATGAAGTGTAGTTCAACTTAAATATTAAGCTCCATAATTTAAGGAAGCTGGTGGTCTCATGAAATATAATTAATCAATTGAAGACTGCACGATAGTATTTGTTTACATTTGTGCATATATCTATTTTATTTAATTTTTGATCTTCTTCTATTGCAATTTTTTCTATCTCAACAAGTTGTTGTACAACTAAGGATTATGCTCATGATAATTATTTTAATTAATTAATATATTATTTTGCTTGTTGATCATCTTCTATCACATTTTTTTGCTAGCTCAACAAGTTGTACAACTGAGGATTATGCTCATGATGATGATTCCAACAACATATACAAGTCAGCAACATCTTTGTTGTTGTGCAATGCTCCTTTTGTTCTTTGAAGGCATCTAAGGTAATAGGAGAGTGGTTGTAGAAATTTTAGAACTGGGTGTCAACTTAACGCAACTGTAATTGTGATTCTGACAGACTCATACATTCTCAATATTAAATTTTGAATATGTGTTAAATGTTTTTACAATTTTTTTTACAGTGGATCTCAAAATACTCTCCAAAATACTTAAATATTGGAGAAAATATCATAGTTAAGATCTTAAGTGATAGGGAAAAGGTTGTAGAGAAAATATGCAAATCTTATCTCCAATGCATTTGCATTTAAAAAATAATAATTTAAAATTTTGATTTAAAAAATAAATAACATAAATTAACTTTAAAATGTTATAAAAATAATATTGTATTTAACAAATATAATATTTATATTTTTTCCTAAATAAACTGTCATTATATTTATAAAATTATTATAAATTAGTTTTGTATATTTATCATATATTTTTAATGGACTACTCTAATAACTAAATACTTTGTGTTTTTCTTCCCTTAATTAAAATTAGATAAAATATTTCAATGTTTGATTGATTCCTGAATTTATTGGATTTTTTAATTTTAAAGTCAATTCAAGAAAAATATATTTTTAAACTTAGAAGAGAATTTTTCCTTGAGAAAAAGAAGAATGACCAAATGAAAACACTCACATAGATATATAAACTCTAGTACAACATTAAATGCCCAAATTGTATTTTATTTAGTACCATGTTCATTATTGCACTAGCACAATATTTGGATATGTATGCATTCTATTGCACTAGCACAATATTTGGAGATGTATGCATTTCCCAATAAATAATAGTCACTGAAACAAAGACTCTAGCCTTCAACAGTTACAGATGCTTGGTGATTGAAACCTCCCCTGTCCATGATAGGACTATAGATCTCTTGGTCAAATATAAATTTAATTTTGTGATTTGATGTTACCCATGTAACTTAACAACACAAACATTTCTTTAAAGACAGTCTATACTAAGAATTACTGCTAACACATGTGCACTGACATGAAAAAATGTATATATGAAGATGGCTAGTCTATTGGCATTGTATTTGAAGACTATTAGTGATTTTTTTTTTTGAATGGGTAAAATATGAAAGGAGGTAGTATTTAAACCAAGGGCAAGATCGTAATTTTCCAAAATAAAATTAAAGTAAACTAAAAATAATTTTATTGAGAGTTTTTTTCTTGGATTTTTTTTAATCGAGAGTTGTAGGAGAAAAATGTGATAAATTTATGATTTTTGTCCACGTTGCTTGCAAATTTCACCTTCCTCTTAGATGATAAGTAACAAGAGGACCATAAAATAGTAAGAGATTTAATTAATTCAACATGGAAATTCTAAAGATGTCATGAAAATTTCTTATGCACGGATGGAAACCAATTTACACATTTGTAATTCATAAAAAATACAAAATAGACCGTGCAACATCAAAAGGAAGATCATGCATAATCAGGTCATGTGTTCAAATGTAATAACTGCAACATGATATTCATGCATAGAATTGACTAAAGTGGCTAATAGTTCTATGCAATGTAAGTCATGCAACCCACAAATAAAAATATAGAGAAAATACAGGAGACAAAGTGTCTGTCATTACAAAAACAAAAAACAAAAAGATTCTAGAAGTATAACTGTATATGTAATTAAATAGTTCTTCCATTTAAGAGACTTCATAGTATGTTTTATCGTGCTTTAGCTTAGTATTTTCACATAATGCAACCACAATATTCTAGTAAGTAAAGCCTCTTATAAAATAATATTAAAACTTAACAACAAATTACCATAGTCAATATACTTAAAAAGAAACCACACTAAAATCCACAAAATATAAGGGAGACTACACTTGACAAAAACATAGAAAGTATTCACTTCCAGACACCTTTTAAAATGTACACTAATCATTTCAATAAGAACAAATAGCACTCTTGTAGAATTTTCAACTAAAACTTCCACTACCTACAGATCCACTATTACTTGAACTAGCAAACCTTAACAAACTGAAAACATCTCCATTGCATGTTCTATGGAAAATTTACAATGGTTAGTTTCAAGGCTCTTGATTGCATAAACCATTGTCTCGGCTCAAAAATTTATACCTTAAAACATCAACATAATTCCCAAGATACAAAACAAATGAGTTTGAAACCAACCAAATAAGAGCATGCAAATAAAGAATGCAAGAATCGTAATTAATCCAAAAAATATAGATCATAAATACACTATGCCAAAATCTAAACAAACAGAGAAAACCTTATATTTCTAATCACTCATTTTATAAGATGATAAAGTTAACAAGAATATCAAAACTTCTCATTCTAGGGAAAAACATCAATTAAATTTTTGAATGGTAAGTGAATTTTAGTGTCCATTTGATTGTTTGAATGGTAGGTGAACTTCAATGGGAGAAAAAACATTAATATAATGCTCAAATGGCGTAGAGATGAATGTTTCTTCGTTTTCCCTATTTGTACATGGAGGAAAATCAGGTATGACTAATTCATTGGCTATTTGCATACTTGGAACAAAATTGGAGAGCTCATCATCTATTGAATATTTACATTCATATTCTAGGTCATTCTATGATAGCTATAAGAACCCTCCGTTTTGCTCTTTTGACTGAACAGTGTTCTGTTGGTTATGTCCTATTTTCTGTTAAGTATTTTGGCTTAGAGCTCAGTTGCTATTTGATCGTTATCTGTAAGTGATGCAAATGTTATATTTTGGTGTGATGGTGTAATTTTCTGATGTTATCATTATGACATGCTTTGGATTAGCATAGTGGATAATTGAATTAATGATGTTTATGCTTTTGATCATATTAATGATGTTAGATTTGTTAGTTAGTAATATTGTATTGGTGAAGGGGACGGATTGCATCACTCGCTTGTGAGCGCCCTGCGATCCTGAGATTTCCTCTTCATGGTGTGTATTTTATGTTGTTCATATTATATGTTGTTGTTTACTTGATTTTCAGGTTGACAAGTATAGGACATCGACTCCACCTGGTTTCAAAGGTTTTAGCGTGTCCAATATCTAACGGTATTCGATTGGGAGATAGTAGCTAGGTTTTTCATGCCACGTCGTCACCCTAGTCTTAGTATGTCATCTGGTGTTAGTCGAGTTATGTTGCTTTTATGATTGATCATCTTGTGTGGATTTTATTTAATTGCAAGTTAAAAAGGGTAATCATATGGCTATATGCATTTAATTTGTGAAATTGAAATTGTACTGGTATTATGTTAATAACGTAATTTATTTTATTAATTAATTTAATTTAATTAATAAATAATTTAATCGTGGATTAGATTTATTTATTAATTAATTAAATTGATTTTGTTGAAATTGGATAAGTTCATATTGAAATTATGAATTTTACTATGTGAAATTGAAAATTATGAAATGAATTAAAAGTCAAATTAGAAGTTTGAATTCAAAAATTAAAGAAATTAGATATTTTTCTATTTTTCTATTTTGATGAATATATGAGGGTGGTTGTCGAAATTTTAGGGTTTTATCCTTATGGTTGAATTTCTTTTCTCAATTTTTGATGATGGAGTTTCAAAAAAAAAAGAAAGAATGGGAGTGAGGGAGAATTTTGCATTTTGTGGGTTTTTGTTTGAATATGAGGAAACTGTTGATTGGAAGAGGGAATCCAAGCAAGGATCTGTGCACCCTCTGGATCTTCTCAAAATTTTGGAAACTAGGTTCATGTTGTTAAATTGATTTTGGGTTTTGATAAAATTCGTAGAATTGGATATGTTGTTTGCAAAAAAAATCTTTGTTTGGAAACTCAATAGATTATGTTTGGAAAAATAGAAAACCCATTTTGAAACTTGTGTTTGAAAGTTAAATTTCTCAAAACAAAAGAAAAAATGTTCTTGGCTGTAATTTCAATTATGTTTGCTCAATTTATTCCTCAATTTCTTAAAAGGATGTAAAATCCATGTATTTGCATATATAAATATATATATATGGTTATATATATATATATATATATAACTTCCTCTTCCTTTCCTTTAAATTTTCATCTCAATGGGGAGTTATGCTGTTAAAAAAATTATCCTTTTATAAAAACAAAAAAGCCCCTGTGTGAGGCATGGATTTCCAAAATCTGCAGGGATTTGGGCGTGGTTTTGTTTTATATAAATTTTTTTTTTAAAAAAAATTCATTTTGGGGGAGTTGGGGGCTCACCCCCACCGCACCCCCCTTGGGAGGCATGTGGGAGGGAGCCGCGCCCAACGTTACCCGCTCCTCCCATCCATCGCTTCCCACAATCTGTAGGGCACTATGGACACAGTTGCCACCATTGTTGGTGGGCGGCTGTGCAATGCACAGCGCCACCAATAGTGGCGGCTGAGTTGTGCCCACAACCACCGGTGGCTTTTGTCTATAACCTCCGCCCGCTAACACCACCGCTTGGAAATCCACAACCGGCACCCTCTCTCAACCGCCTCTCTTTGCACACTGCCCGAGGCACGCGGCCCAATCCTAAAGGGTGGCATGCGGCCCGAGGCCGATCAACTTGCTTTTAAAAATATATATATATTAATTATTTTAATATTATATTTTATAATATTAATAATATTTTATATTATATTATATAATATTGAATAATGATATATATGTATTATTTTGTGTATATTTTTATAATGGAGATTAAATTTTATGTATACATATATATTTTTGTTAAAATATATATATGTATAGGTATTAATTGATTGAATTAATTAATGCATGATTTAAATATAATTGGGAGAATTTTAAATCATTATGTAATCGTCGGGTTAGTGGTTTTATTTTAAAAATAATATTATTTGCAAGGTCAAATATTGAATTTAAAAGAAATGTGCTTAGTGGCGAAATTAATTGACTTCATTTAAATGATTGAATTTGCAAGGCGAACAATAATTATTTTAATGATGTATTTTGAAATTATAGAAATAAATGCTTATTTTATTATTTAAGGCATTTAGGGAATTAAGTGTTGGTTTAAATTTCATCTTGTCTGAAAGAGACGTATGTTTATATCAGTTTTATTGAGCAATAGATTACTGATTTTACTATGGGAAATGGATTTAGTGAATCCAAAATTAGTTTAATTCTTCACAACTTGCCTTCATGATTATTTCCTCTGAGTTCATGTTTGGGGAAATGGGTTAAGTGTCTTAAATATGTAAGTCTTCCAGAGTACCCAAGAGGTTGGAGGTTGTCGTCTTGTGATGTCGATTGTTTGTTAATTCCCTTGGGTACTGCATGGTGTATGGTCAATGTTTGCCCAGTTTCCACGAACAAGAATGTTTTGTCGCCTCCTGAGAAAGGAGTGGATTTTGTAATATGTGCCTCCTTGTCGGGAGCGGTTATGTTATTGTTTTTTACCTCTAGTGTTTGGAGATGGTTTTATCTTTGTCACCCCCTGAGAAAGGAGTGGATGTGTTATCTTGTTTGTGCACTTTGATACCCTTGATGTTTGGTTGGTGTGTGTGTGTTGTCAAGTAGAAGAGTGGATTCCATAGGGGCCAGAGCCCAAAGAGGTATCCAAGATAACCTTCGGAAGTGATTTAATCAAGTGATAACTAAAACAATACTTAGAAGCTTAGGACTAACTTCTCACTAATCAAGGTATTAATGCCTCACTCATGGCCTCAAGTGCTCGGTTAGGCTTGGGATGGGTGGGAAGACCCGGAATGGCAAGGTCATCTATCTTGTCTGTATGAAAGGTATTTGATTCTGCATGAGTGAGTATGGGGGCCGGGATTTGGTAAAGGTCACCAGGATAACCTTTTCTTGTGGGGGCTAGAGCCTAGGAAGAATCCCAGAGGATAACCCATGATGAATTGTGTGATGACACTCTGTCTAGGACAATAGTTGGTTTTGATTTTTCGTATTAGTTTGTATGAGGACTGAGGATCGGTTGAGGCCACCATCTTGACGATCCGTAGTGGGTAACTCATGATGTGATGTTTGATGGCACTTTGTGTGACCATAGTTGGTACTTGTATAATGGGGGTATGGTTTCCTTAACATACCTGATGTGACCTTAGTTGGTATTTGATTATTATGTGTATGGTTTCCTTAACATACCTGATGTGACCTTAGTTGGTATTCGATTATTATGTGTATGGTTCTCATAAAATACTTGTTCTGCTTTATTTCTGGAAGCAATATGACCATGTAGAGTTGTGCTTGTGTTGTACTTGTGATGCTCTTGAGTTGTACTTATGTTGTACGTATGTGGTACTTGGGTTGCACTTTCGATGTGCTTGTGTGGTACATGTGATTGGATGTTTTAGTTTACTTCAGTGGTGATTTAGCCTATGTCTAGAGGTAGATGGTCTTGGCTAGGGTTCCTTGTTACTATCTCCTAGCACGGGGGGTGGGCCTTTGTGTAATGCCCCACCAAGTGACCTTAAAGGAAGTTGCAATTAACGTCTTAAGCGAACCAATTTTTTTTTATAAAGTGCATTTAACATACACATTCACCTACTAATTAACAACACCCTCTAAGGCTACAAGGTTAGGATTACTTAAACCCACACATGCATAATACATATAACCACAGCATTATGAACTTTAAGAATCTTACTGTACACGGTGGGGGAAAACTTCATACCCCCTCCCAATAACATGCAGACTACCAAAAATAACAAATGAAAACAATGAAGTATATTCATATTTTTTGGATTTCCATGAATTTCCAAAAACAAGGATGTCGTACGGACAGCTATAATTAATAATTTAATTCAAGAAAAATATAATCCAAACACTATATATATATCACATTTATTTACATATATATATATATATATTAATCAAAATATATATATATATATATATATGTAAGTATATGATATGTATATATATTTAACCAGAATTTTCATTACTAGATAAATTGAAGAAATTTTTCTAAAACATTCATTTAGAAGTTAAATTATGCAAATTTTTCAGAGAACATCACAATTTCACATAGTTTCAACACCGATTCCTTCAATCCATTTTCTTGAATTCTTAAAACAATAAAAGAACAATAACACAAAAAGGATCTAAAATAAAAGCCAGAAGTTTCTAAAAACTCAAAGTTTCTCCACCTAATTTCTACAGAGGGTTTTCAAAATAAATTTGTTTTTCTACAGAGGGTTTTAAATTCTCCAAAACAGATCTAATGTGTTGCTCAACTCTAGGTTTGATTCAAATAACAAATTTCTTTTCTAAAACAGATTTATCAAACAAATCTTAAATCACTACTATTTAAAAACAATCAAGAACAATAAAAAGAAGAAAACCTGGTTCAATAAGCTATAGGAAAAGATGAATTTTTGATGCAAGCCTCCTCCAAAGACTTCCTGAATTTTCTTAAATCATCCAACGAATTCCAATCCAAAACCCAACAAATGCAAACAATCTTTCCTTCAATCAATTCTACAAGCAAAACTTTCTTCAAACCCTTCACTGTGCAAATTTTCTAAAAAAATTCTTCTTTGCTATAAAAATCCATTTTCCTAAAAAACTTCCTCTCTAAAATTAAAACATGCATTCCTTATAAATCAAAAATACCTAATATAACCCTAATTCACATTACATGCAATTTAGATAATAATTTCAATTTCAATTTTCGAAAACCCACTTTCAATGCAATTTCAAATAATAAATTAATTTCCAAAGTTGCAACTAATTTCCCAAATAAACATTTAATTACAATTTCTAATTTAATTCCCACAAGATGAAATTAAATTCCAAAATTAATTTTAATTCTTTTATTTCCTTTCATTTTCTTGCATCACATTTAATTATTTAATTTAATTATTTAATAACTAAATTCAACCCCCTTGGATTAAATATAATTAATTAATTTAAATATAAACTTTTGTCCACATTGCATTATTTAAATTAAATAACCATCAACATGATTTAAATGCAATTATTCTAAATATCTATTTCCAAATCAAGAATCCTTCAGAATTAAATAACATTAAAGCAAGACAGACAATGATTCAACACACACGACTGACAACACACTAAGGCTAGGGCGTAGACTTGACACATGTTACCTAGCTACTATCTCCCGTTCAACTTAACCGTTGGATCGACACGCTCAAACCTGTGAAACCAGGTGGAGTCGATGTCATGTACCTGCAATCCTGAAACCAAGTCAACAACATCATACAATATATCTAGCATATAATACACACCGTGAAGAAGAAATTACGGATTCGCAAGGTGCTCGTAAGTGAGTGATGCGAACTCGTCCTCTTCACCAATACACTCATCAAAACTGACACTTCCATCATAATTCCAATAATCTCATAATAACATCTCATGTTAACTTTACAACATCATTAATCCATAAAGCATGTGAAACAATAATTAGATCAACACATCACACAATAATAGTTGTCGCTCAATAGTAGCGATCAAAACATCATAACAAAATGTATCCAGTATCAAAGTGACTGCAACCAAACATACCATAAAGCAAACTGAACGAGAAGCAAAACGGAGGGGTATTACACTTTGGGTTCCACTTGGTTGGGTGGTGTGCACCTAAATCCGTTGGGCTATCTTCATGTTCGTGTGAACAAGACTTCCAGTTGGAGAGCTTGTGGCTTCAATATCAGTTCTTGTTGTATTTTATTTCAGTTGATCTTGTATTATTTTACCCCTCATTTGTTATTGAGGTGGAAGTTGTAACTGTAATCTTATTTATTAGACTTGCCTCATTCAGGGAATGGGAGTTGTAATTGTAATATTTAATTATGGATAAATGAAATTGAAAGTTATCTAGGTGCTTGATGTATTTATCTTAATTGGAATGTATGTGTTCATTTATTGTCTAAATAATTGACATGGTTTATATTCATGTTGTTGTTGTGGGTGGTTAAGTAATTTCAGTCTCGTAACCTTAGGGGATGGTTGCATTGGGAAGCAAACTTTATATTAATTGTACTTAAACAAAAACAAAAATCAGCTTACTTAAGTATTAGTTTGCATCATCCTCTAGGGTTGTGTGGTGGGGCGTTACAATAGCATTGTACTACACCTCCCAAAACCAATCTTTGTAGGAATCAAATGATGTAAATTCCTATCCATGATAATGTAACAAAAAAATGGTTCTTCACAAACTACAATAAAATATACATTCAAAAGTTAAAATACTTTTTTGAGGGAGACAGGTACATCACTCAAAGAGAAGCAAAAGCATCAAACAAATTCATATAAAATTTATGATTTATGATAAAAAAAATAGAACATTACAAACACCAAGAAGCACTAGAGATTTTATGTAAACACAAATCAATGAATACAAATACTTTGAAATGAAATTAAAGAAAAATCTTGTACTTTAAGCTCTAACTGACCCTAAATTTGAACTAACAGATTATAGTGAATACACCATACATATTTACATGAACTTTCTTTCCTCTTTTTTTTCCATTAACAGATCCATCAACTTCCTTTGAATTTCCATAAAGTTCATTTAAATCTATTTCTCTGTATATCTTTTGTAATATCTCTATTTTAGAAACTTTCTCTTTTGAGAACTTAACCTCAACAATATGCCAGAAACAGATGAATCTTCACGTGGATTTTATGGTAGAACTCCCATGAATAGCTATTAGGATTATTTTCGTTGTGCATTTTTATAAAAACAATCCATTTCGTTCAATTTACCAATAGAAATGATGCTAACAAAATAAAAGATCTATACTTCAATTAGTGTTTGCATAATGTTCCTCAAACCTTCCCAACTCATAGGGTACTAAACTCCTCAGTCATTTCTAATGAGGTTGCTATCAAGAACTTGACCACAAGATTCAGTATAGTTCTTCCTATAATCAACAAACCAAGGGGAAATGAAGGTATAAAGTATGAGTTTTGAAAATTTGCTACAAATTATTTTATGAAAATTCATGTAAGGCTTTATTACAATAAAAAATAGTTTTGTCACAAGCCAAATTTGTTTATAATTCTGCTAAGTGCATTTAGAAAGTCTGGTGGAAGGAACCTCTCTAAATGAAATTATATTGTCAGTTGCGATCCTACTTAGGATTTTTCAAACTTTGCAAGATGAAATATGTGACCCAGGGGATACTTTGTTCTTAAAACCATAATAAAATTATTCACATTCTGTTGGTAAATTCAATAATGACAAGCAATAATTCAAATATTATAGTTATGTTAAATAATGGCAAGAAACAATGCAAATCTTATGTTCGATAAACTGCATTGGCTGTTGTAATTCTACGGGTACCTGCTTTAGATTTTCAACGTTTTAGGGTGGGGTCTATTTTTATTGAATTTAATTATCGATTGGATTCCTGAATTGGGAGTTTGTATTTTTTAGATTGAATTGCATTTTGCGGATGCCCATGTTTTGAAACCCTAGAAAATTGTTTCAAATTTAATAAATTGACGCTAGGTTTGTTTCATGCATTGGATTTATTTTTCATTTTCAAAGGTAATTCGTGTTATTTTGTGAATGCACATATTTTGTAACCCTAGAAAATTGTTTCAAATATAAGAACGAAAAAGAATGGTACACTAGATAAGTATGTTGTTCTGTACGAATCTATCGCATGTAGCATGAGGCATTATTCTTATATGCCTCACAATTCTTTATCGACTGAGAATTAATTTACCAAAATTTTGTCTTTAATGGCATAGTGCATATGTAATTGGTGTGACGTTGTTACAACGGTTTGAGCTGAATTGATTTTGTGGGCATAATGCTCCTACTGTTTTCGATATGAATTGGAGCTCCTAAAGAATTACTAAAACACTTTCTGAACGAATGAGGATTTGCAATCGTGAAAAAAAGTTCTTAGATGTATTCGATCTGATGGGCAAGACAGTTAACAACATAAGTATATTTTAATTAAAGAAGATTGGTTCATTTAACCGATTGATTCTTTCATTCATTCATATATACATAACAACTAACTCAAACTACAAAAACCATCTTCTTCAAAGGCAGAACAAATAAAAAGACCACAACCCAAATAGAAAAATTCCAGCAAAGTCAACTACGCATAAATGATATGAAGAAGCTCTCTACAGAGCATGCACATACTGTTGAAACTATTGCAAATACTAACAGACCAATACATGAGTCAAATGTGAAACTAAGAATAGAGCGAACATAGGACGAATACGAGATCAATTTTCTAATACCTCTTTTGTTGCTGCTTTGTTGTATTCAATGCATTGTTCTATTGTTGGAAGGTCTCTAAATTGTTGCTCTGTTTTAGGCTATGCACTGTTGATGGAGTGCAATCTAAAAGGTAGAGATAAAAACTTGTAAATGCACATCATTTCCCTCCAATTTTATTCTGGTGGGCATCTGAAACTTGAGTTGATTGTTGACAAATGGTAAAGACAATTGAACTTACCCCCTGTCCCCATGCTGCTGCTTAGTGTTATTTTTTGCTTAAAATTGAGCATTTCTACTTAAAATTAAGCAGTTCAATGTCCCTATGAATATATTTTACTAATGAAATTTGGAATCTTATCCTATTTTTCTGAAGCAACAACTGCTTAAAATTTATAAATAGCCTTTGCAAAATTTGGGAGGTTGGAAATAAGCAACTGCTGCAAATGAAAAAGAAATGACATCTGACACCACCTATTTATTTCCCTCCTTTTTTATATCATTTCATTTTTTCCCTCCTAATTTATTATTCCCGCATAAAATATTATTTACATTTTCTCTGTCTCCCTCAAATCATTGTTGATGCTGCTCTCATCTGAATACAGTTTTCTTTCTCTGAATACAATTTTCAGTTTTCTAAAGGATACGTTATTAAGGTATGTTATATGTTACCAGTATATCATGCTTTATATATTTGCTGAGTTTTTATTTATTTTAGTTTTTTAAGTTACAGTCAATGCCTTCCATGAATCCCACTCTTCCCCTCTTATTTGATACATATTGACCAATGTACTTTTTTTTTCATCATATGAGGTGTAACGTGTGTTCCCAGTGAAAGAGCATATAGTATAGGATGCACAAAGTTTTTTAAGATCTGAAAATACAGGTCATATATTAGTTTACCTTCAAAACAGTAGTTGTGATAGCTTGCTTTTACTTTACCTACAAAATATACTTTGTAATAATGGTCTTTTTGGAGAGAGGATATTTTCCATGATAGAAAAAGGAATACGAAGAAAGACAAATGGAATTACTCTAATCCTTGTAAGTTGCACATTTTGAAGATTGTCATTTGGCTAATTTCAATTATTTTTATAAACATGAGATGTGGCATTATAAGATTACTCCTCAGAGATAGAAAAAGCCAGAATAATCAATTTTTCTCGTTAATTTCATTTATTAATGCTTCTAATCTATAAAAAATTATAGAGTTTTGCACAAGAAGCGTTGGATAAAGGTCTACAGTTTTATTTTTCCCAGTTACCTACATTTATCTCTCCTTTCGCTTTATTAAAAGGTTCTCTAGCATATGTGTCTGACACAATGGAGCTCTATAGAGACACAAACCCCAGTTCAAATCATCCAAAGGGATCCATTTATCAACTACAGTTGTTTTCATCATTCTCATATATATGAATTATTTTCAATTCTATGCATCATCACTTCAGAAAAGAAAGACAACACCACAATTATCAGATTTCTTTTTCTGTAAGTTTTATTTATATTGCTTCTAATCTATGAGCGTTGGATAAAGGTCCCTGGTCTTGTGTTTTGGGTTAAATAGATTTTTTTATTTCAATTTATAAAAAGGTTCTCTAGCCACATTGGTCTGACATAATGGAGCAGTACAAAGAAATAGACCTTAGTTCAAATCATCCAGGCATAGTAGCTAGCTAAGTGGACTTGATTGAGGGAAACTCCATGGTTATACGTGGTATACCCAAAATGGTAAGGGAGGATGGAAGGCCTATTGGAAGTCATGTGTTCTAGGCACAATTCCTAACCGTGTTGGTTGATGTTATCCCATGATTCATGATGCTAGATTGAATCCCTTGTATCAACCCTGCAAGCATTACCTTAGCCATGATGAGTGCCAGGTTGACCATTGAAGCTCATGAGAAATGTGTTCTTGTTAGCTATTAATAAAAGATGAGTAATGAAAATTTTACCTACATGTAAAGAGTGCCAAGTGGACCATCTAGGTTTGTTAGAGATGGACTTTTTATATGTCTATGCATGATGGGTTGAGGAGATTGAATTGATATTAATAACAACCACTTCAATGTTGTACGATGTTAAGTTGCATTGCTCTTTTCAAAGATGGCTGTGAATATCACTTCAATGTTCATGAGATCACTATGCAGATAAACTAAAGAAAATTGCAAGCTCAGTTTGATATATGAACCATAAAGAGAATTGGAGATTTGAGGAAGAAACATATAGTGCAATGATTTTCACATGTGGAACTTAATCTAATTTGGGTTTGCTCAAAGGGCTTCTCATATAAAGTTGTAACCAAATATCAAGACCTCTTAAACGCTTAGTTCTAGAAGCCTTGTAAACAATATGTGCCTACAAGTAGTCTCAAAAACATTGTTGAAGTATAGAAAGACATCATAGTTGGTTGCTTTATCTTTCACATGTTAGGCTGAAGAATTAAGACAGGGTTCGCCAAAGTGATTGAACTTAAAGCATCTTTGTAGCACCTCTGAAATATGTTAAAAAAATTACTGTTAGTTCAACTGTAATTCACTAGATTGATTTAGGACATAAACTTGTTCAACTGTATCTGCACTTAAACTTCTTTCAAACAAGTTTCAAATCTTTGTAGTTTGTAGTACAATTAAACTTGTGGAGCTCATTTATGTCCATGTATTGTAATTTAATTATGATGAATACTTATTTATAGAATTGGTTTTATGAAAATTTTGGATTCATATAATTGACACCAAATCAAATTGTGAATTTTGTTGTTTTAATGTAAGTACCAACCACTTATTCTTTTTCATGGATAATACTACATACCGTCCAATTCCTCAAAGTGGTTTCGTAAATTTCACTTCATTACTTTCACAAGAGAATGAAGGTGAAAATTTGTTTTCCTCTAATGATGACTATTACCCAAAGTTTGTTCCTAGTACACAAGGGCTCAATGAAGAAGTGGTAATTGAAAAGGAAACTCCAACCAATGAAGTAGAAGTCACTGAAAAAAGTTTCATGTAACTCCTCAAGAAAAAAAAAGAGTTTGTTGGAGCATTGCAAACACAATGGTTCTAATCGAAGCTAAAATAATTGAGAGATAAACATAATCAAGTGGTGGTGCAATGAGAAAAACTTTAAATTTGACTGAAAAGTGGAAAATTATTCAAGAATATTTCTCTGGTCATGGTGTTCCTCGCACAACAAACCAATGTCGAGATCGTTGGGAGCATATTCAACCTGACTACAAAATAATTAGAGACTATGAACATAATATTCCATCTGGGCATGACAGTTACTGGACTATGACAAGTCGTGAGAGGGTTGAAAATAAACTTCCTACAAAGTTCATTGTTGAACTTTATGATGCAATGGAAACAACATTTGGTAGAGATCGAGCCATCAATCCAAGAAATATCACTATCGACTCTTTTGATACAAGCTATACATTTGATGAGAACAACCCTCCAAATGAAGATGAGCCATTGCATGAACCTGAAACACCAGATATGAATAGTTATGACCAGTCTAAAAATGGTAGTGAAAGAGACAAACAATTCACCAGGAAAAAACAAAAATCAATTTCCAATGTAGCAGGCATGAAGGATGTTATTGTTGACAACAATAAGTTGTTGGTTTCTACTCTACAAATGGCTGAAGAGGGACGCATGAAATGCCATGAACAACGCATGAAGAAGGAAGATTCAATTGAATAAAGGCTATTGAAGCTTGAAGAGAAAAAAATTATTGTGCAAATGAGCATGGTTTCAACACTAAACAATATTGGCCAAGCAATGTTGAAAATCAGCCAATCTTATGAAAAAGAAGATTAATTTTGTGTTTGTTAACACCATAGAACAATTTGTACCATTTGGGCCTTTTGCTGATATCTATTTGTAATAAAAAACTGTGTATTTTTGCTCAATTACTTTGCTGTTATCTATTTATAAAATGTATTTTAATCATATGTTATCTATTACTTTGCTGTTGTCTATTTATAAAATATATTTTAACCATATGTATTGATTTTGTGTTTGCTAACACCATAGAACAATTTGTACCATTTGGACCTTTTGTTGATATCTATTTGTAATAAAAAAATATATATTTTTGTTCAATTACTTTGCTGTTATCTATTTATAAAATGTATTTTAACCATAGAACAATTTTTTATTATAAAATGTATTTTAACCATATGTTATCTATTACTTTGCTATTATCTATTTATAAAATGTATTTTAACCATATGTATTGATTTTGTGTTTGCTAGCACCATAGAACAATTTGTACCATTTGGGCCTTTTTGCTGATATCTATTTGTAATAAAAAATAGTGTATTTTTGTTCAATTACTTTGTTGTTATCTATTTATAATATGTATTTTAACCCTTGAAGCTTTATTTTCCTTAACTTTTAGGAAGGCTGCTATACAAGTGGAGTTATGTTTTAAGACTAATTATTGGGTTTATGAACATTTCTTATTATTATTTACGAGTGGAGTTATGTTTTAAGGACTATTGTGGCACTGTAGATTCTTGTTATATGAAATGTGGCTTGTGCAAGCTGGGGTTTTGTTATATCTTTCCTCAAATCAGTTTCTTGATGTTGTTTCAGATTTCAAATCATCCATGATTTTTTCTTGAATATTATAAATATCACTTATGATGTCTTGAATTCTTTTCAGTTCATCCATTTTTTTCCTTGAAGTTTCTAAATTTAAAAAGACCGGTATGTGCTCCAACACTGGCCCAAGTGACTGCATGAGTGATATAGAGTCTATAGACTGCAATTTTTTGAATGATATTGAAATTGCAACGAGAAAGCCTTCAAAGTAAATATTTGTTGTTAGTGATAAATCTTTTCAAGACAGTAAACAAAAAAATGAATTTTCGCGAGGTGATATTGGTTCCAAAAGCAGTATCAACACTTTGTATGTCCAAATACATGATCTTCGTTGAGTACTTGCACCAAATCATTTGTCAAATAACTCTCCATTTAATTGCTATACCTATGTATAGTGCTACTAATGTAATTTTGAAGAAGAATTAAAAAGCCTTGAGGTGCCAATCACTAAGGTCTTGCACATTTTAGTAGGATTTCTCCCATATATGATTTAAAATCATATCAAGCATTGAGTGGGTCACAAAACCACATCAAACACTCGGTAAACATGTGTCATCTCTCCTTAATTCTTATTGCTCCACCTAGCAGCCTTTATCAACATTTATGAGAGTTTTCAAACCATGCGAAATCACTGTGATAGTTTTGGAATATGCTAATTTGTAGATATAGATGTAGTACCAATGATTGAAAAAGTATGAATTTTTCATAGCACCTATCTCTATGCTCTACTTGTTGTTTTCTCAAATTTTGGTGTTTCAAGTGACCAAAATTCCCTTGCTTCCAAAGAATAAAAGAAGAAAAAGTTTACTGTTGTACATAAAGAAAGATGTACTTAATGAGACTGCTGAAGATTCTATGACTGAAAAACATAGGTTAGGTGAACTACAGTATCAAAATAGAATGTAGTCAACTAGAACTAATTGAACCACACAATAAACCAATTAAACAAGGGCTCTTTGACTGGATATAAACCATGCAATCATATGATCTTTGTTGAAGTGTGATTACATGTAAATATTGGGATATTTATATTGATTCTTAGACTGTTGGTTGTAAAATACAACAGTAATTTGAGACAAAATCAGACACATGTTATCTGTTATATGTTGCATGGGTTACCAAGTATGTTGGTCTTATAGAAAGGTTTTGTGTTTGAGATTAGGATTGATTTTTAGGTTAAATGACATGTACTAATGCTATGCATAAAGTAAATATTACTGCAAGCTTCCACATGTTAAATTTTCAAACCATTGTAAGCAGATTTTGAACTCAGAAAATTAAACTCTAAGCAGATTTTGAATTCAGAAAATTAAACTCTAAGAAGATTTTGAACTCAAAAAATCAAACTCTAAACACTAGGAAACTTAAACCTGGTAACTTCTATTTTGAATACAAAATCTACAAAAACATCACACTGAAGAGAAACAGTGAATACAGTATTGAACTCTCAAACCTGTGACTATATTTTTATTATATCTGAAAAAAATGCATTGGACTAGATCAAAACATGAATTAATTATTATTTGAATCACTCACATCCCTTCCTTTCTTTATAGAGGAATGCATACAAAATTCCATTCAAATTATGTTCCATTTCATTTAGTTTTTAGACTTAGCTTTCTTTTTTTAGTACAATTTTTTATTAATTTGTTTTGATTTTGCAGCTTAGGTGATGGACTCAAATAGTAGAAAAAGAGCCAGAGTATTGTTACAATGTTTTACAGCAATACAGAAAATAGTATTGCAAGTTTGGTGTGATGTTGAAGACTCTACAAACATATTAAAAAAATATAAGATAGCATCTTCTCAAGCTTCTAATCATTTAGATGATGAGGTAGAAGATGAAACAGATTTTGGAGTTTTATGCAATGTGTTGTGAGCAACAAAGTGCACTCCTCAATTCAGATATTTCTACTTCTCAATGGGAAGGGAAGGTTAGTGGTGAGTGTTATATCAAGCCATGTTCATTGTATTGGTGGAGCCATTATATTTTTGAAGTTAAATGTGATGACCAACGATTTCATAGTATCTTTCGGTTACCATATGCATTGTTTCAATTTCTATGTGAAAAATTGTATGAAGATCTTAAGCAAGGTGATATACCTCTATCTTTAGCAACATCTATCAAGGGCAGGGTACTTTTAGTTGAGAAACAGATGGCTATTTTTGTTTTAAGACTATCATCTAGAATGTCTATGATTAATTTAAGTGAACTTTTTGTGTGTGGAAAGTCAACAGCTGCAAGAGTTGTGATGAAATTCATTAATGATATGCATGTTCGATTTTGAAACTATATAAAATGGCCAAGTGATCATTCACTTGAACTTGTAAAGCATGGATTTCACCAAAAACAAGGTTTTCCAAATTGTTGTGGGCTATAGATGTAACTCATGTTGATTTCGAGCTTCTAGCTAATGAATGTTCATCTGATTGGTACGATCGTGAACACAACTGCAATATGTCATTGCAAGTCATTGTTGATAGAAATATGCATTTCATGGATGTGTTTACAGGTTGGCCTAGATCTATTAATGATGCTAGGCTCCTAAGAAATTCTTCTTTCTATAGGTCATGTGAAGGTAGAGAGAGATTGAATGGAACTCCAATTTCTATTGGTTCATCTAATATTAGAGAATACATTGTTGGTGATGGTGGATATCCATTGCTGCCATGGTTAATCACACATTTTAGTGGAGCTGCAATAGATAATCAAAGATCATTCAACTTTAAACTATCTTCAACTCGTATTGTTGTTGAACGTGCCTTTGGAATGCTAAAAGGTGTTTGGCAAATTTTGAATTCAAAAATTTGCCATCCAAATTTGCAAATACTGCCAAAAACTATTTTTGTGTGTTGTATTTTGCATAATATTATGTTGACATTTGAAAGAGAAGACATTGAAGGTAGTTACCTCGAGGAGTATGAGAATAATATACCAAACAATGAAGCAATACCAGGGGATTCTACTGCAGGGTTAGCTCGAATGGCCTTAATGGAATTCGTAAATTGTAATGAAAATGTTGAACAACACAACAATTAAAAACTTGATTTTGATCAAGATTCTGTGAATTTTTTTTACCCAACATTTGTTTTTTGTCAGCTATATCTAAAGTTAATGTATAGTTATGGTATAGTAAGTTATATTGAAAACTATATTTTGATCAAGACTCTTTTATTGTAAGTTATACTTGTTAATGTATAATTATGCTATAAAGTATCTAACTGAAAATAGATTCAAACATAAGTTTACTATTTGTGGAGAGTAAGTGAAAGCATTTTCTATTTTTCTGGCACTTGTATTCTATCTTGCATACAAGGGACTACCAATGTGGTATTCTATACTTCTTTTACAAGAGTTATTTCTTCAACCAATCTCAGAAAAGATAAAGATAAATGTTGTTATTAAAGTTCTATGTTATTCTAGAGGGACCTAAATTTTGATAGCTTTAGATGGGCTAGCTTTCTATAAAAGATCTTATATTGTGAAATTTCACATGTGTTGTGCCCATTCTTATTAAGGTTGCAGAACTCTTCATGCTCTTCCTCTATGTGATTCTAATATTTGTAGATTAACTAATAATTGGTAGAACCACCACATCACTTTTATTATGCACTTGCAAAGAACTCAATTTGTATGAGGTAATGTTTGCAGCTACTGAAATTGTGAGTACCATACTATTTATTTTATCTTATGCAATCATGTTTATGTTTAGAAAATGCTCAAATAAATTCAGACGATGAAGTTATGTTGATCAGTATAAATTTGTTTGATTACATGAGTTGCCAATGCTTGTGCATGCAATTGTGGAATTAGAACATAGTATAGTTTTTAATGTTTTTAGTAATGCTCTCAATTGTATGAAACTTGGGCCTCTATAATTAAGGACAGGTTTGGAATGCTCAACCTGACATGATTGTTTTTGTTTATGTAGTTGAATGATATGCTCTTTCTTGGATTATACACCTCTAAAATTTCATGTTTTACAGTTTCTGCTAATTTTATTGAAGAAGATTATTATTCAATTTGTTTAATGGGATGTTGTCTTATGTTTAGGCAAGTCTAGGAAAAAATATATATTTCAAAGACTCAAAACAATCATAGGACTGAAATTAGTATTGAAATGAAACAGTCCATTCTGTTTCAAATTTTAACTATTCAAATTATTTTCATCAGAGCATTTGGTAATTCAATAGATTTACTGATGGTACCAAAAGTCATTCTCAAGAATAAATTGGTAAATTAAAAAATAAAGATGTTTTCAAAATATCACAATTTACTCGGACATAATCAAGTTAAGATTAGTTAAAAAAAATTTCATTTTTTGGTATGATTCATGATAAATCACAATCATGATATTTAATACTATTATCATTTATCTTTATTTTGAATAGTAATTTATTTTCTCACACTATTTATCCTTGATCAATTTTTTTGGTTTCATGTTTATTCACAATACACAATTAGTTCTCACCTAGATTCTAACGGACAGTCAAAAACTAAAAATTTAATAAATACATCAGCACTTTTTAATCCACAGTTGCCCAAGCATTTTATTACAATAAAGAATAATTGCAATCTAGTGAAAGAGCTGACAATTATCAATTGTAAAGGTGAAAAAAGAAATAATAATTTAAAAATAATTATACAATTGAAAAAATAAAAACTAAAATTTTGATGCAGAAAAAATAAGAAAAAAATAAGCAGAAAAATAAAAGTTCATGGGGCCACTAGCTCCACAAAATACTCCTAAAATTTTTGAACAGTCGTTGCTAGCCAAAATAAGCTAAGCCCCTCCCCATTTCCAGCCCCTCAAATTTGCAGTCCTGAAAGATAGCAGCTGCTATTTTTCAGGAGAAAATTCCATTTAATCCGGTAGGAATTTTTTTTTAATAAACATCTCGCTCCTTAACAGTAGATCTTGAAGCCCACCCCCCATGGGACCTCACCCTAAAACCATTGCTCTAAACCTTATTTTCAAGCTGCAGCTCACCAAACTGGAGAAGTGAGCGGGAACCAATAGTGGCAGTAAAACTAGCACAAAATGGTGAAAAGCGACCAAAAAAATGACAAAAAATATGAACGTTTAAGATTTTTGCAATCATAAAAAATTAATATAATTAATATATTATATATAATTATATTATATTTTATATTATATATATTTATTATTATATTTAATAGTATATATAGGTTATATTATTATTAAATATTGTATTCTATAATAAAAAATATTAAATATAAATATAAAATTATTATAATTAATAATTAATATATCAAAAATCTGATAGCTTAATTGATCTTTGGAGAGATTAGGAAAAAGAAAGAGAGGTCGAGGGGGAGACAATTCTATATAGAGAGAGGAATATATATTAACACTTGCACCTAAAGGAGGTTCAAGGATTGTGTCGATAAAAAAATATATGTATTTTAATATGTTAGAGAGTATGTGTTTGTGCATGGATGTGCTACAAATTCTAGTTGCATGTGGCTAGCTTAAAAACTTAATAATAATTTCTAAATAATGGAATGAAATAAATTTAGACAAATCTAGATTAGGGCTCCCTAACATACTTTGCGCTCTTGGGCTTAGGTGTGGTGAAGTTAGGGCTCCCTAAAATTCTTCCTCTTTGACCCCGTCATGCTAGACTATGGGAATATCACTATTGATTCTTGATTCCTTAAATGATCCATTCAAATGGACTGAAATAATTGATAATATATATGTATTATTTAAATGAAAGTGTCAACAAGATAGCCCTCAAAATCCAATTGGATTGTTTAAATCATATTTTATTAGTGTTCAATTGACCATAATTTCTCTTTGATACATTTGGCATGCTAATAGAACATGAAAGTCAAACTGGCTTCAAATCATAGTTAAAAACATTAATGATTCATTAACATAATGAGTAATAAAAGTTCAAGAATGTAAATGTTATTTTTTTTATAAAATATGTGAAGGTCTTAAGACTGCACCGAGAGGTAATTCCTTCCACACAATAGGTATGTTTGGTGCACCAAGAAACCTAGGTGGCCAAATGGCCCGCTTAGGTAGGGGTCCCATGAGGGAGGCTTAAGCTCTATGGATTATGATCAAATTCAAAAGAAAAAAGAATAGAGGAGTAATAGTCATTTATTTAGTCATTTTATTTTTTCTGATATTAGTCACTTATTTAGTCATTTTTATTTGCCTGATATTAGTCATTTATTTAGTCATTTAGTTGTGATTTTACCTGATGAATAAATTAGTCACTTATAAATGACCAAATTAGTCATTTATTTGTCAAATTCTACTAGTGTTAGTCACATGACTAAATGTTTTAGTCACATGACTAAATGTTTTAGTCACGTGACTAAAATTTTGTCACATAGTCATTTATTTGCCAAATCCTACTAGTGATTTTTATTCCAAATGGGACTAAGTCGCTCAAGGTGGTGACTTAGTCCACTTGGATAAATTTATGTGGATGTCAGGAATTAAAGCGTGATTAATGTTGTTTAACAATATTTTCTTCTGAAACACACTCAAGTAGGACCTATAAATGCATTAAAGAGTCATTTTGACATAAGAAAGAGTGAATTTGTTGATGACAAGCCTAGGAAAGTGTGATATTTTGTTACAACTTCTTACAACACTTTGAAATAAGGCTTGGTAAGAGGTAAAAAGGGATTATTTAGATGAATTATGATAGAAAGGTCTTAGAAAATTGGAAAAATGTGTTACAACACTTGACAACACCTTTACAAGACATCATTAGGTTTTTGTTGATTTACAAGCATTCAAGGCTTAATGTGAATGTGTTGGCCATATTACAACTTTAATTCTAGGAAATCACACCAAAATCCATAGGAAAGGACCAAATGAGTGAAAAATGTCAAGGATACACTTATTTGTGACACACGTGGACTCACTATCCAAAGAATAAGAGAAAAAGAAGAGAGGGGTGAATCACTAGCAAGATTTGAACTGCTACAAATGCAACTACAATATGTAGGAAATATAGTTCTACTAATGCTCAAAACACTTAATCAATACACTTCATATTACTCTACTCTAACATGCTACTCTACTCTACAATCGCATTACACTCACATGCTCTACTTAGGAATTTACACATTATACAACATCTCAACATATTAACAATGAAAATGATCTTACATTTATACCCATTACATTTGTAATCACCGACAACATCAATTACCTTGACCTAATTAGATGTATCATACAAAACAATAACTTGTCGGCTCAAGATAAAATATACACTCTTCATGCCTTATTTCAAAGCATGTAATGCATCTAGATAGGTTGGAATGGACTTATAATAGCTTGACATAACTGATCTTCACTTCTTTAAGTCCACATGATCTAGGTTAGCACCACTGGTGAGACAATACAAAAATACACCAACTGATTATCCACAAATTGACATGCGGACCTCCAAAATACATGCCACTTGGATCATAGATGATAATCGCATATGTAAACACTCCCTCAAGACCACATAAAAAAATATTATTCCATAGTGGAATGGCGACCATTCCAAATATATACTCTGCACTAGCAACACTATCACTAGAAAACCTGCTATACTATCAACCATAAATTTTGCACCGAAGGACATAAAGACAAGAAAATGTAGATTCAAGATCATCAAACACGTACCAAAATTTCCTTAGAACCATAGATGGAAGTACCTCAACACAAACTAACGTGGACCAAAAAATTAGCATTTTTTACATTGAAATATGTGTTTTGACACATAAATAGTCAATCCATATGTTCTTTATCAAAGAAAAACATCTGCATCTCCATGATAGAATACCAACTCCATGATCACTCATGCCTCACCAACCACCTATACATCAATATTTTCATCAAGCAACAATATTGACATTAGTGACAACATTGTATAAGCTCATGCTCATGTTTCCAACGACCATATCAATGATAATCTCCTTAAACTTCCAACATTATTCAGGATTTTTCATTGATGGAAACATTCATCAACTCTTCTCCATGTCTTCTCCAAACTACTCTCCAAATTATTCTCCCCCTTTTACATTTTCTGAAAAGGGTGCATACATATTTCCTATTCTATGCTATGTTTGACATCATTTACATATACTTTCTATTCTTTTTCCTTCTCCCCCTTTCATATATACATGATTTCACCTGACTTACTCACAGACTTCCCCTAATAGTGTTATCCATCTAGAATTCTCAAAATTTTCACCGGTATACTATCTTCCACCATCCACATATATACAATAGAATCCAAAATGCATAAATAGGAAATAAATATACACAAATCAATCAAAAGAAGTGTATAGCAACTGCAATTTTTTAAGGTGTGACTTCCATTCCTTGTTTTCATTCTCCCAATGATTCTTGGCCAACCCAAACATGTAGTTCACAGCCTCAAAATCCATGAGGATTTCTTCTCCTTCATCTGGAGTACTAGGTACCAGATTCATCTTTATTTCTTTCTCTATATTGGTCAAAGCACTGGATATAGGTTTAAAATCTGCATCCACCAAGTCTCTGATCTGTCCAAAGTGCACTATGATCTTTTCTCTTTTCTCCTACAATTAGAAGAATTTTTCATGCATATTTTCAATTGCTAGTCTGGTGGATCCATCTACATCATTCATCAAATCATAGTCACTAGATTCCTAATCAATCTAGGGATCAATAGAGTCCATCTCAACCTTTATGTTCTTTGTTGATCTGGGCCACTTCAAGAAAAATTAAAATAAGTCTTTGGACTCTACAACATATTTTTGCACATCATTAAGGTTGTTCTATACTTTTCCATAGGCAATGACACATTTATCTGTTATGTCCACCAACCTTCTATCATTCATCTTCTAATTGATATCCTTCTCTAATTTCTCTTCAAGGATAATAGAATATTCTTTGAAAGAATCAAGTAAAATATTCAAATTTTGCATACTAGATAAATAATTTTCAATATTTACTCCAAGAATATTCTCCTAGAACACCTTCATTGTTTCATCTATCAGCTCCACACTCTTCTGATGTGTTTGAAAAATCTCCTTTCTAGTGGAGGCATGAAATGCATCACCGATTTGTAACTTGCATTGGGGAGCATCTTGGCCATATCTACTTTCCCATGTTGCATTGGAATTTGTAATAACTTGGTAGGAATAACATGTTGGGACTATAATTTCATGCTCAATAGGTTCTTCAAGGAGTCTTTGTTGGTTCTAGAGGAATCTACAACCATCTTTACATTACCTTCATCCTTTTTCTCCTCAATATTTTCCTTGTCACCAATGTTGTCTTATACTTTCTCTTCATTCTTCTTAGCATTGCCAAACTCTTTCTATCATTCTTCTCATTATCAACTAATTTTTCATTTTTATCTGAAGGAGGCATATTTTCTATATTTGGCGCCTCATTAACCTCTGAGTTGTCTTGTACAACCTCATCTTCAACATTCTTATATAATTTCAGAGGAGGGGAGTTATGTTCTATTTGAGTATCCCTCTTTTGCAACACTTTAACATTTTCTTCTCCAACAATGTTTTCTCCTACCAAAGGAGTGTTATCAATAAGTTTATTTCTTCTACAGTGACATTCTCCACTACTGGTAGGGTATCTTTTTGTACATCTTCCTTCTTTGCTTCATCCTCAGGTTGAGCATCTTCATTTTGTGCAACTTCTAGAATATTTACATATAGAACATAAAAATCATCATGCATGTGCTCTTCAGTGTTTGGTATCATGCCTATCTCTTTCCAAATCTTTAATCTTCTCAACTATTTAATTTCTCGACCTCTAAATATCATTTTTTTCTCTACTCATAAGTTTAGTGACCCTTTGTTTGGTCCTAAATTGCTTATTTTACACTTTGATCTAGTCTTTCTTTTTCCTACTCTAAAAGGGGTGATCCAATATCTTTTGAGGAAGATTCCCTCAACCTTGCCTCTTCATTTATTTCTTCTTATCTTCTTGCATACAATGAACTTTTCAAATCTTCAAGAAATTGGCCTTCAATATCCTTCATGTTGACCTCAAATGTAACAATATATCTAAAAATTTCCTCTTCTATTATAGAAATCAATTTCATCCATAGAGGTATATAAGGAAGTAGTTTGTTCCAACATTTCATGCTCAACTGTGCCATTAAATAATGAATCTAATTTCATGGGGCTACATGGTCTTACCAGGGAAGCCTTCTTCTTCTTCATTGCTTCTAGAGGAGATTTTTCTCCTTTACCAGACTTGGTTTTCTTTCCTCTTACATAAATTATGTAGCTATTTTTCTATTTCTCTACCTCCACTTCACTATCAATATCTACAATGTCAACTTTTTCCTTCTTTGCACTTGTCTCTACTTGAGAGACTCCAAATTTTATTTTTCTTACAAGAGGTTCTTCTTCTACATCATCAAGATTCTGCTTCTTTTCTCTTGTTACCTTAGCTTTCACTCTTCTCTTATTTGGAGAACCTTGCTGCTTTGTTGAAGGATCCTTTTCTTTCACTGGTACACTCTATTGTTTTGTTAGAGTACTGGTTGAATCCTTTCTCTTTGTTCCATTGAAAGGTGGAAAATTCCTAGAGGACTTGGGGAAACTAGAGAGGGGTTATATGTTCTAGAAGATCTTCTAATATTGGTTGCAGCTCCTAGAGAGCCAGATATGCTTTTGTGTTTCTCCACTTGTTCCTTTGATAGGCCCATCACCTTTGTTAGTTTTAGGATCAGAAATGAAAGCAATCATAAAATGAAACACATAAGACAAGAACACCACACGATACCCTTGGAAAACCCTCCAACTCAAGGGAAAAAACCCAACAAATATCACTTATATATTCAGGAATAAGAGTAGAAATTTGCTTACAACTCAGGTCCAACACAATGCTGAATTTGATACAATGAACAATCTCACCTCTCCTAGATGCATAGATACATAAATGAACATGTTTCTCCTTGAGATCGATCTACTACATCAATCTGATGATCTGTTGCTAAAGATGATGATCTACTACTCAAGTGTGAACTTCTTCTAAGAGAGAATATGAATGAATGAACTTGATGATCAAATGAGGTGATCATCACCTTGTATTTATAAAAAAATTAATGTGACTCTTCATGAGGTTGGCCTCATAACAATAATAAAGAAATAAATATTATTTCTTTAATGAAGTTGGCCCCATTTAATTATTCACAATAATTAAATATTATATTAGATGCCAAGTAAATCACCTCTTCACTTTAATAAAATAAATGAATATTCATTAGGCTATATGAATTTTTTGTTAAACAATCAAGGTGGAAGTATGTAGCCCAAAGCTACAACATCAACACTCCCTCTTAGCTAGGGAGGAATACTTCTGATACACAAGGTCATGAATCTCTCAACATGACACCCACAATGGCTACACCCATATGTGGAAGGAGCTCATCATGGATTCACTCAATCATGATATCAACCATCATGGCTACTCCCATGTATGGTAAAGCATATGTGCACAAGTTCCCATCATGGAATCACTCAACGTGATGTCATCATCTCATCATGATGTTCACCATGGATACTCCCAGAGGGTGAATAAACACAAGTACAAGAAAATCATCACAAAATCTCTCATGTGATGTTTTCATGGAGTCACTCAAAATGAAATCCACCATGGATACTCCTAGAGGGTGGAAACAAGGGCTTTCACCTTAAATTTCTCTCACAGAGAAAGATGCATTAAAAAAGGGCTTACACCTCAAATTTCTCTCATCATATTCCTATTGGATGTTGTGGTTGTGTTGTTGATATGTGGTTGTCACTAATGTAAACACTATTAGAATTTGATTATTTGAAGGCTATATATGTCGAGGATATTGAGAAAATTATAATAAACATATTGCAGGCTGCCTGTGAAGCTGATAATTTCAGTATGGTGTAAAAATCATTATGGTGGTGTTCAGATTTTTCACTTTAAAGAGTTTGTTGCTAAGCCTATCTAGTATGTTCCCCAGAATTTTTAGTGGTGCGCATCAAGATTTTTGCAGGTTGTGCATTTTTGTGTTCCTATAGTCATTTTGTTATTGTAGAAATTTTTTTTAGAAGAACATAACAAAATTATGGTAATTCTATTTGTTGTGTAGGTTCTTGCATTGTTCATGGATGTTTCTAGATCATTCCCTATCCTTTTTGCACATCCACATTGATTGATGTGATCGTGATCGAAGATTTTTTCGTTGTGTGTTCGCATTTTTATGTTCTTGGCTGACATGATGGTTGTAGCATGTTGCAAATCCTCGTGGATTAATCTTTGAATTATTGGCACGTTCGAGGTTGTTTATTTAGGTCTTCATTATGTTGTGACCAACTTTGGTTTGTGCGCATTGATATTTGTTCATAAATTGGGCCAACAGTTTGTAATTTATTCCTTTATCTTTGGCCGACAAAGTTGTTGATGTAAATTCTTGGAGCGAATATATAAGAGTGATTTTTTTCTTCATTTAGAAGATTTTTGTGAGTTGTATGAGCGAAGTGTGTATGAAAAATGTGTGAATGAAGATCATATCATTCGAGTATAGAGCAGACTATGAAGAATATTGAGCGAAGTGTGAAGAAGTATTTATATGCCTAACTGAAACTATCATTAGGCTTTTAAAGAAGCTATTTTGTCAATTCATATTCTTCAGATGGTTTTAATCTGAATGATTCTATAAGGTAGTGAGCCTTCCCTTGAGAAGTGAGCTCTAGGAAGTGTACCTAAATGCATGTGCATTCTTTATTCATTCTTCATTATACTTCTAAAAAGGTATAATCTTATGGACTAACATCCACCGTGGTTTTTCCCCTATCAAGGATTCCACGCATAAAATATTGGTGTTCATGTGTTTCTGATGTGTTGTTGATTCATGATTTCACTATTAATTATTAGATCCAAGATTGGAGGTTAATAAGGTTGAATAAGTTTTAAATTCTTTGACAACTGATTCACCCCCTCTCTAATTTGTCTCTTCTTCTTTTTTCCAATAGGTCCTTCTACTTTAGCTATTGCAGATAAAAATAAATGTTCAAGAACAGTTTTTGTAATTCAATAGGTAGAAAATTAGATAGTTGTTTTGGATTTTGAATCAACACTATGGAATAATAGACTTGGGCATATGAGTGAAAAGGGTATGAAATTACTTCATTCAAAGAATTTTTTACTAGGTCTAAAATGTGTTAATATGGATTTTTGTGAAATTTGTGTGTATGGAAAAAATAGACGTTAGTTTTATCAAGGATGGGAAACAAAATAAAGATGAGAAATTGGAGCTTGTGCATACAAATGTATGGGGACCAACTCAAATATCTTCTCTTGGTGGCTCTCAATATTATGTTACATTCATTGATGATGCAACTAGGAAGGTATGGATTTATTTCCTTAGGCATAAATATGATGTATTTGAAACCTTTTAAAAATGGAGAAGCTTGGTTGAGAATGATACAGGTAAAAAGTTAAAATTTCTTAGATCTGATAATGGTGGTGAGTATTACAGAAAAGATTCTGAATATTATTGTTCCTCTAATGGTATTTGTAGGAAAAAAATGGTTCCAAAGACTCCATAGGAAAATGGAGTGGTTGAGCGCATGAATAGAACAATAATGGAGAATACACGGACTATGAGATTGTATGTTGGGATGCCTTTAAACATGTGGGAAGAGGCTATAAATAATTTTATTTATTTAATTAATAGAGGTCACTCTAATACTTTAGGTTGTGGTATTCTAGAGGAAGCATGTACAGGTAGGAAGGTGAGTTATTATTTTATCAAAACCTTTGGTTGTGAAACATTTGCACATGTATATTCTGAAAATAGAACCAAGCTTGATGCAAAATCAATGAAATATATATTTGTTGGATATGGCATTCATGAATTTGGTTATAGGTTTTGGGATTTTGAAAATCAGAAATTTGTGAGAAGCGGGGATGTAATATTCAATGAGAAAGTTTTGTACAAAGATCTTTTGTAGTAGCATGAGAAGAAATAAAATTATTATGTAGTGTTGGATGATACTCCAAAAAATGATGTTCTAGTGGTTCCTCATGCTCTGTAACAACAACAACAATAAATACCACAAAATCCAGTGAATGTTAGATGATCTTCAAGGATAAGTAGACCTCCAAAAAGATTTTCTCCCTCTTTGTATTCTATTTTATTAACTGATGTTGGTGAAACCAAATTATATGATGAAGCTATGCAGGTGGATACCAAGGTTCAATGGGAGCATGGAATGGAAGAAGAAATGGACTCCTTTCTGAAAAATCAGACTTGGGAATTATGTAAGTTTCCTATAGATAAAAAGGCTTTACCAAAATAATGGTTTTATAGGCTGAAAGATGAGGATGGAGGTAAGAAAATATTTAAAGCAAGATTAGTTGTAAAGGGATTTTCACAAAAAAAGGGTATTGATTTTGATGAAATATTTTCTCTAGTTTTTAAAATAAATTCTATTTGTACTATTTTAAGTATTGTGGTTGGAGAAGATTTGCATTTAGAATAGCTTGATGTTAAAACAACCTTTCTCCATGGTGATTTGGAAGAGGAAATATATATGGAACAACCACAAGGATTTGAGGTCAAAGGTAAGGAGAAACTAGTGGTGCAGATTGAAGAAAATTTTATATGGCTTGAAGCAAGCACCTCAGCAATGGTATATTAAATTTGATAGTTTTTTGGTTGAGAAAGGCTACAATAGGTGTAATTCAGACTGTTGTATTTACTTTAAGAGGTTATATGAAGATAGCTACATTATTTTATTTTATATGTTGATGATATGCTTGTAGTGGTGTCTAACATGGATCACATAAAGGAGTTAAAACAACAACTAGAAAATTATTTTTCTATGAAGGATTTGGGGGCAACAAAACAAATCCTTGGTATGAAGATTACAAGAGATAGGAAAAAAAGAAAATTATTTTTATCTTAGGCTGATTATGTTGAAAAGGTGTTACAGAGATTTCATATCGAGAATGCAAAAGTTGTCAACACACATTTTACCAGTCACGTCAAATTGACTAAGGATATGTGTCCAAATGCACAAGAGGAGGAAGAAAAAATGTCCAAGGTACCATATGCTTCAGTTGCAGGTAGTTTAATGTATGCCACAGTATGCATGAGATCAGATATTTCACATGTCATAGGAGTTCTTAGTAGGTATATGAGTCATCTTGGAGTTGAGCATTGGAATGCGGTAAAATGGATTCTCAGGTACTTGAGAGGTACATCAAATAATTTTTTATGTTTTGGGGGCTTTAATACTAATTTAAAAGGCTATGTTGACTCAAATTTAGCAGGGGATATAAATACTAGGTGGATTACCATAGGTTATGTATTTACAGTTGGTTGGATAGTAGTGAGTTGGATTTATTGATTGCAAAAGGTGGTTGCTTTATCCACCACAGAGGTAGAGTATGTTGTTGCAACAGAGGCAACATATAAAATGATATGGTTGAAAAAATTTATGGAAGATTTGGGAAAACAACAAGTTTAAATCACTTGCTTATAGATATCTAGATTGCTATACATATTACAAATAATTCTTCATTTCACTCCAAAACCAAACACATACAGTTGAGATATCATTTCATTCGATTAGTGTTGAAGGATGGAAAAGTAAAGCTAGAAAAGATACATACAAATGTCAATCTAGTAGAGATTTTTACAAAGGTAGTGACAAGGGAGAAGTTGAGCTCCTCTTCAACTTTAGTTGGTCTTCATGGTTAAAATTATAATAGAGAAGCAAAGTAGGAGGTGCTTATTTCTAGTGGGAGCTGTAAGTGTAGTGGTGTCATCCAAGATCAGTCTCCAAGTGGGAGATTGTGTTAGTGTGGATCTTGATTAGTGTCCAAGTGGGAGATTTTTGGTATGTGGTGACTGATCATTCTATATTTTACACTCTTCATGTATCCTCGCCTAAATTTTTTCTTCATCATCAAAAAGGAAAAAAAAATGACTTTGTAGAACCCTGATTCTAGAAATTTCTACAAAGCTTGTAATAAGCGATTGGGATGAGAGTTGCAGTGAGGAATTATTGATGAGATTGCAATATATTTTTTAATGGATAATAAAATCATTGGATGGCTACAGTTTTGTGGATGTAGCCCGGATTGGGTGAACCATGTTAAATCCTTTGTGTTGTCTTGTTTTTGCTATAATTTTTTGTGTGTTTTATTTCTCTATTTTATTGATCAAATATGCATTTAACTATTATATATCTTCCTTCTAACCCTAACATCTTGAATATGATTCATTGTGGATCTCCTCCAACAGCAACTTCCTGAGTTCTCCAGAATTTGGAATATGCATTCTCCTCTAGTATCTTAGGATTCTATCTTATTCAAATTCATACCCATCAAATTGATGGTCTGCAAGGTTCTCTTATAGATCTTTCTTTACCCTTTCATAGTGCTCATCCCCTGGAAAGTGTTGCATCACCTACTACCTTAGATTCGATCGAGTCAAGGACACAACTACCAATTTTATTCTTCTACTAAGAGCATCCACAATTCTATTATTTTTTCTTTAATGTACTCAATTCCAAAGTTGTACTCACTAAGGGACTCCAAGTAGCTTCTTTGACGTGCATTGATATTTGGTTGGGTAAAGATATATCAGTCCCAGATGATCTATTTTGAGCTCAAATGGATTCCCCAATAAGTAATGCCTCCACATCTGCAAGGAATGCAGTATGAGAGATAATTCCAAACCATGTGGTGCATATTTTATTTCATGTTGTTTAAGCTTCCTTGAATCATAAACCACCACTTGCCTATCTTGCATTAATAGAGCTCCTACACCATCTCCCAAAGCATCCGTGATCATTGTAAATTTTCCATTGGGATTAGGTATAGTCAACACTAGGGCTATTGTGAGCTTCTCATTCAGGAGTTGAAATCCTCTCACACTTTTTTGTCCATTCAAACTTTTTACCTTTCCTCTGAAGAGATGTGTTTGGGGATGCAATCTGAGAAAATCCTTGCACATTATTTCTATAGTATCCCTCAAGTCCCATGAAGCTTTGGATTTTTGTCACACTCTAAGAAGATGGCCATTTTACTATTCCCTTTATCTTTTTTGGGACCCACAAAGACTCCCTCTTCTGATATGATGTGACCAAGGTAATGCACCCTATCTTGATAAAATGAGAACTTAGATAGCTTTCTAGAAATATTCTTCTATCTAATACATTGTAATACTATCCTCAAATGATTATCGTGCTCCTCAATGGACTTAGAAAACTCAAGATGTGATCAATAAATATCAAGATGAAGTCATCTAGACAATCTCTAAATACACTAATCATGAGATTCATGAAATTTTTTTATGCATTGGTTAGACCAAAAGGTACCACCATGAACTCATAGTGTCCATACCAAGTTTAGAAAGTAGTCTTATGGATGTCCTCTTCTTTTATTCTTATCTCGTGATATCTGGATTTGACGTCTATCTTAGATAAGATTGTTGCTCCCTTCATCTAGTCAAATAGATCATCTGTCCTTGAAAGAGGATATTTATTTTTGATGGTTTCCTTATTCAACATCTGATAGTTAATACATAGACGCAAGGTTCCATCCTTCTTCTTAACAAAGATAACTAGAACACTCCAAGGAGACACACTAGGCCGAATAAGCCCCTTGCTCAATAGTTCTTGCAACTAATTCAAACAAGTCGATGGTATTCATCATGTGTGGGGCCTTAGACTATGGTTCAGCTCCTAGTGCTAGATCAATAGAGAAATCAAATTATCTCTTAGGAGGTAGATCTATGATTTCTTCAGGAAATACATCTCATAACTCCTTAAGAATGGGGTGGTCATCCAAATAAAGCTTCATATTTTTACGTTCACTAAAATGTATTGCATAAATAGTACACCCCTTACTTTGGGCCCTCTTGAGTTGCATAGATGAGATCTTCCTATGCTTTAGTGGTCTCTAGATTCCATGTTCTCTCAATTTGGTTCCCATAATCATCTAGACAAGTAACCATCTTATCCTCACATTTTACAATGGACTTGTTCTTTGATACCAAATGTAATGTTTTATACATAAATAACACTCAAAATAAAATATGACATGAATAATAAATTAAAGATAGTCATTTCACTATTTTCCATCATAGCACCTCGTGTCAAAAAAAATAAAAATTATATTTTTTTCCATATGTCAATTTTATAAGTTACATAGTTTGACTTAGGTCAACTTTCCACTTAGTCAAGTCAAATTACATCATGAAGAAAATAGTACAATAATCAAGTATATGGATTTACATGTGATTCATCTTCAACACTCATCACATATGGTGGATGAGAACGTGGTTCAGGCACTTTTTCACCCAACCACAAAGAAATTCTTCCCCAAAACTCTTCGTAACTCGAAGATTACTTGACCCTGCATGGAGTACTTATCAAGATATACAATTTACAAGGTAAAATATAGTGCATGCCAAACATCTACATGCATTTATATCTAGATTTAGAACATGCAAGTTCTATGCTAGGAAATGGTAGAGAGTTACATCATAATAATTTGACCATTCAACATAATGGATATGCTATATACAACTAAAAATAATATATTTTAGGAAAGAAAAACCTATACTCTCTAATAGCCCATTTTTGGAACCTATCCTAGAAGATAACCTCCCACATACATAAGATAACATACAACTTATCCAAGTTTCACAATGTGCAACTATCAATCTGGTTCCAATAGTTTTTAACTAGCCAATCATTTTAGGATTAAGAATCAAACTATTTACAACATAATATACATATGGTTCATTTGGATATCTCTGTTTAGTATGGATATGAAAGAATGTAACTTGATATATCATTTATACAATCAGATTTTAAACGTAATACATGATTCAATTCATCAATTAAGATAAGAATATCATAGAAGATGCATCAATAACTACATATTTCCATTATTTCCATTATTCCTTCATACTTGGAAGGAAATCCACACTTCATATAAGATAATAAAATATTTTATAAAGAAGGTATATCACATGTATGTGTAATGCATAAATGGAACATTTATGCATGTACACATATATGGACTTCTGTTAAAAATGATGTATGCATATACGTTATTTTTAAAATAAAAGAAAGATCTATTCCACATATAGATACCTATATTCAAATAGTCGATGTCAACTTTCATCATATGTATGAATAGATTCAACTGAAAACATAGGAACATAAACATTAAGCAGTCATTCTTAGACCTTGATTTAAATTTGAGTTTCAAATAGTAAGTCACAAGTTGTTTTTCATAAAATCTAATTGCAATTGACAACATATATAAATCTGAATATTTTAACACAATTCATATACTCTAGATTCAATTTGAATTCTTTTCAGAATGTGACAATTCATTGTATAAGAAAATAAAAAGTTCTCTTAATTAATTTTGATCAACTTCTTCGACAAGAATATTCAAAAAAATAAATTTTAGGTCTTTAATACTTCAAATGGATGAGGTTCAAATTCATACACTTTAAATTAATTCTGTCACAGTTAAAAACATTGACCCATCTTTAAAGACAACTATATTTTTCTCTTTTTTGAAAAATAGAGACTAAATAAGGAATTTCACTCAGAACGAACATCTTGTTTAGGCCCCTTCCATTATTCTTAGGGCTTCGACATCTAAGGCCAATATTATTATTCTTGTATCATTTTTAAACAACACTGAAATCATTTAATACTAGGTGGATTGATATGAAGATCATTATTTTATTCATTTCATTCTTATAATCATATGTTATCGAGTTTAGGAAAAATACGCATGTATCGATAAGAATGACAACATTCTATTGTTTGGTTTTATACTTCATATAACTCTTTCAATCTTGTAGACAACATAGTGGTTGTCGACCAAATAGTAAAGACATCATAAAATGTTGAAGGGATATGAATAACAGTGATCAGAATCACTCAACTTGATAAATCATTCAAACCAAGAATTTGTATATATGTGTGTATATATATATATCTACACACACATACACACCCACACATATATGTATATATATAGATTTTCCATTTATTTTAAACATTTAAATTAGCACGATGAATCTTCATTGTGTGTCCTATTAAGACATGATTGACATCAATGAATAATTGGTTCCTTTGGAATCCAAACTTATGAAATGGAATGATTGGAATAATTCGATACCAAACATCATGTGTTAAAGAGATAAAGTACATACAAATTTATATCAGGTTACAGAGATAAAATACATACAAGCTTTGAATGATCATATCATTCTCAAGTTTATTCACCCAAAGGAACCAATGTTATAGAGTCAATGTAATTAACATCACTTATCCATCTTAAGGCTTCGTTATAGTAAAAGAGGGTTTGGTCGATGACCCAATACACATACATTTACATGCAAGGTTCAAAATTTCCCTGCTACTATCATATAGATAGAGCATTATGAACAATATAGTCTACCATGGAGGCGATGTCCATCGAATGGATAGCCTCATAGCTCTTCCTTCGCTTGACTAAAGGAAGGGAGTTGATGCCGATACAGAAAGCCAATTATAAGCATATATATGGACTCTAATGCAGAGTACATACAAGATAATGGATTCTCTTCAAAACGTTTTAATAGATAGAAAAATAAAGGATTCAAAGGAATAGAAGAAAACATGTTTACAATGGAAACATTCTAAATGTGTCGTACATACCTCTGTCAAGCACACAATTGGCCAATATATGAGGTGAATAAATCCTAAAATCCAAGGAAACAACTCTTTCCTTCCCAGGCTAACCAATTCAATATCTTCTTTTCCTCTACTTTTTTGACCGAAATTAACCCTCGTACTCTCCTCAGTTCTCGCCTCTTCTTTTGCATGCTTTTTGCACCCACTATAACCACATTCCTTTCCAAATTAGTGTGGTCCATTATGATAGCCACCCCCCACTACTTACACACAAATTTTATCCTCTTATTTTACCAGTATGGGAGGCCTCCACCCATTTGATTTCATATTAAAATTCACATTAAATTTAATCAAAGATTAACTTGGAGTTAATTAGCTTTCAAATAGAACTTTATTCCCTTTTCCTTCTCATATATATATATATAGGTATATATATTTATATTTTCATATGTATATATAAACCTTTATATAAATCATTCTTTAAATAAAAGGTTAAATACACATATGTATTTATACAAGCAAGTATATTACAATATCTAGAATTTTCTTTCTTTTTTAATGCAATATCATCAAATAAACAAGATAGACATATGATCTAACAAAATTTTCTTTCCACAAGCTTACTTATTTATCCATTAGTGCATTTAATATGAATGGTTTTTCTACCATATTGAAATTCCAATGCAAATGTCATGATTTTTAGTGGTGTTTGGACATTCAAGATTCTAATATTTCTTACCATTCGTCATCCTGATAAATACTCCTACCTCAACCATGTTCCTGGTCTTCATCTTTTTCTTGCATTCACACACTTGCACTTGCAAAGTTTCATCATCAACTAATTATCAATGCTCAAAATGAAAAGATTTCATTTCACATCACAATGTTCATATTTCAAATGACATTGAGATCTTAAATTTATCACAAGTAAATTGATAAATTTCATTTTCCATAATTATTTAAATAACTTAACATTTATCAAATACAAGAATTTTTTTGAGACGTGACATCCTTCACCACTTGGAAGAGACATCACGTCCCAATGTCTTATCATACAACAATGAATTATATATGTCGATTTTAACATTCAATCATATTTTTATTCAAGCCAAAATATCCTAACATGCAAATCCAAAAATTATAGAGCAATAGTATCTTGATGAATATTAAGAGTCTATCTAGAAATAAAATGAGGAAAGGAATGTTCTATTTCCTTCGTATCCTCCCAAGTAGCATTGTCCTCAAAATATTGGTCCCACTAAACATTATATTGGACAATGTCTCTATTTCACAACTTCTTGTTGTGTCTATCTAACATTTTGATGGGCTCCACCAACACCACTCCTGGATCCCACAACTTTAAAGAATGCCAATCAAGTATATGAGATGCATTTGGGTGATATGTCTTAAGCAAAGAAACATGAAATACATTATGGATTTAAGCTAGAGTAGGTGGTAGAGAAAGTTGGTATACAACCAGGTCAATCACTTCCAATACATCAAAGGTTCCCACATATCTAGGGGCCAACTTGGAAGATTTTCCAAAGATAATGGAGCTCATATGTGGCTTGACTTTTAAAAAGACCTTATCTCCCTTGGATAAATGTTTTAAATTTATATTCTTGTTGGCATATCTTTTTTATCTATTTGTTGCTTCCTTCAATCTCTCTTGATGAGTTTCATATTATCTTCCATTTTCTTGAGCATTTCAAGACCCACTATAATTTTGTCTTCCAATCTGTCCGAACCGATGGGTGTATGACAGTTTCACTTGTAAAGAGACTCGAAAGTTTCCATACCTAAGGATGCAGGGAAATATTTATTGTATGCAAATTCTACTAAAGGTAGATACTCTTCCCACTTATATTGTTAGTCCATACAATACTTTTAGAGGAGATCCTCTACTACCTGGTTGACTCTCTCCATTTTGACCATCAGACTAAGGATGATATGTTAAACTAAAATTCAACTTAGACTTCCCAAAGCTACATTCAAATTTGTCCAAAATCTAGACATCATCCAAGTATCCCTATCGGGTATAATAGTCTTTGGAACTCCATGCAAACAAAATATATCCTGGATAAATTTCTTGGCCAAGGTCAATCATCCATCTTTAAGGTTCCTTGGAATGAAATGTGTCACCTTTGTCAACTTATCCACTACTACCAAAATGACATCATGATTGTTTTTAGTCAATGGAAACCCCTGGATAAAGTCCATACTGATCACCTACCACTTGTACTCAGGTATGTCATGAGGATAGATAATCCCTTCTAGATGCACATGTTTAGCCTTAACACACTGAAATTCCAAGTATCTCGCTACATACTTGACTACATCCTTCCTGAGCTTAGGCTAGAAATACAAATATTTCGAATCTTTGATCATCTTGAAAACTTTGAGGTGTCCTAAATATGGTGCATTGTGGATTCCTCCAAGGCCAACTTCCTGAGTTCTCTAGAATCTGGAATATACATTATCCTCTAGTATCTTGGGATTCCATCTGATTCAAATTCATACCCATCAAATCAATGGTCTATAAGGTTCTCTTGTAGAGCTTTCTCTACCCTTTCATAGTGCTCATCGCCTAGCAAGTGTTACATCACCTATTCCGAGTCAAGATTATAGCTACCAAATGTCTTCTTCTATTAAGAGCATATGTAACTCTATTCTATTTTCCTTTTATGTACTCAATTCCAAATTCATACTCACTAAGGAATGCCAACCATCTTCTTTGATGTGCATTTAGATTTTTTGGGTAAAGATATATCTCAGTCCTAGATGACCTATTTTGAGCTCAAATGGCTTCCCTAATAGATAATTCCTCCACATCTTCAAGGTATGTACTATTGTAACTAATTCCAAATCATATGGTGTGTAGTTTATTTCATGTTGCTTAAGCTTCCTTGACTCATATGTCACCACTTGCCCATTTGGAATTAATAAAAATCCTACACCATCTCCCAAAGAATCTGTGATCACTATAAATTGGCCACTGGGATCAGGTATAGTCAACACTGAGGTTTTCGTGAGGTTCTCATTTAGGAATTGAAATTCTTTCTCACACTTTTTTGTCCATTCAAACTTTTTCCCTTTCCTTTGAAGAGATGTGATTGGGAATAAAATATGAGAAAATTCTTAAAAATAATTTTTGTAGTATGTCGCAAGTCCCATGAAGTTCTAGACTTCCATCACACTTTGAGGTGTTGGCCATTCTACTATTACCTTTATCATTTTGGGATCCATAGAGACTCCCTCTACTAATATGGTGTGACCAAGGTAATGCACCTTGTCCTAATAAAATGAGCACTTGGATAACTTAAAAAAAATATTCTTCTCTTTGAGTTGTGTTGTGTGGTCTCACAACACACCCCAAGATAGTAAGACTTGGGGACCTAAGTGAAATATATATATATATCTTATGGTAGGAGCTAGCTAGTTGAAAGATCATCAAAAGTAAAAAGTAAAAGGAAATATTTAATCCAAGAGTACTTCGTAATGTAAGTGTTACGAGTATCGGATACCAAAAGTTGAGAATGTTTGAAAAGGAATAAAAGGTGATCCAAGTATGAGCAGAATTTTCTGGTTTGATATTTGGAGTCTGGCAAGATGGAAGTTCGATAAAACGGAGGTCCAAGGAAAGTTCATGTGAAAAGCTAAATATCGGGTATCGAGTACTGGGTAATGATGTAAAGTGAAGTTTTAAGATTTTGTGGTTATCTAATGAGTCTAATAATCCGGTGACCTGGTATATGTAGAAGATAATCATGCAAGGATTTATGACATGCTAGAAAGTGTGTTATTTATGATAAATTTATGTTATAACATTTGATAAATGGTTTTATTTACATGAGATGTTTATAAATGTTTTCTTTAAAAGGGTTTAATGAGTGGAATTTGTGATTGTAGGAGATATAGATTGTAATGCAAATTTTAGGTATGGACGGTTAGGAAAATCAAATTTGCCGAAAAATCCAATGGAGTTACTAGGTTGAACAATACACTTTAAAAGCTCATGTTGGAATAGAGTTTTTTGCAAAGATGTGTTAGATACCGAGAGCCCGAGAATATAGAGTTCAAGAGTTCGACAAAGAAGTATACTTATTCTGGGAATTGGTCATTCCTAGAATGTTCAAACAGAGGATGAACCTTAAATGTAGGGGAGGAAATTCCACCTGATCACTCCGACTTTGTGGGAAGTTCCTACATTTTGTTTGAGCAGATTTTTTTGGTTCCAAGTAGAAATATTGATGATTAAAGATTAAATCCCGAAGAACTTCAATGTGCAATTAGAGTTGACCTTAATTGAATTTGATTACAATTATCTTACCAATCACTAAATTCCACATGCCTTGATGTGATTTGTCCCTTGGATTTCCTCTCATGTATTTGTCTTATCCTACCTATGTCTTGTGTTCTATAAAATGATAGAGGATACCTTTTATAAGTTAAGTTCAAAATTTGTGGATGTCAGAAGAGCTAAAAAATTCTCTAAGTTTTGTAATTTTTTCTTTTTTTCTGAATCATTCCGGTCTAAAAACTTGTATGCACATAGAAATTAATCAATATCAAATCCAATTTGATAGCTACCTATCTCATGAATCTTTTGTAGTTGGTTTTGTTAGTTCAGTCAAACAAGACTGTGTGTTATGTCGTTTAAGGGTGCATACATAACCTACTTAGTTTCCAAACTAAAACCCCCCACTTCAAAAGCTTGCACCATTTTATATGTAGATTTGAATCAATCTGGTGAAGTATAAAGTGGTTTAATTTGATTTGGTTAATTCTTTGGGGCATGCGTGGAGAATAACTGGAAGAATTTATATTTTCAGTATTTTTTATGCCTTTTTTAAAAATAGATGTTTAAATTCTTGAAAATGTTTCAAAAAATAGATGAATGAATGGAAATTTATTTTAAATCTTTTGTTTTGTATGAAATTATTGAATGCTTAATGCTAAATCTACTTAAGTGATAGCAAAGAAATTGTTGATGTTCATGAAAATATTATTTCAAATCTTTCGATTTCATGATATTTTTTCTTACAATCCAATTGAAAACTTAGTGTCTAATATATATTATTTTAAACAAACATATTGCCTTTGAGATTAAAAACAATGTCACATCATACCCTGGAGTGAACCTAGTACAGTCAAGATAGGTGAATACTGGAGACTTGGGATTGAACTGAGTCAATATTTTCCTTTTCAAAAAGATTTCCCTTTTAGATTGTCTTCATTCCATATCTTTCAAGAAGGATAGGCTCTTCGCGGTTTGTCTGTGAAGAATTTATTTGCCTTGTTACTGTGAGTAAAATCATCATCAACAGGAGATGACGCTAGAAGGAGGGCATATTTTGAATTTTATATAAGTCTTGAGTTTAAGAAGGAAGCTTGTAAAGTGAAATTGAATGCAAGCTGGTATTTCAATATGGAAGTTGAGAAAATTTGGAAAAAAATAACAAGAGATTACATCCTTTTGGGTTTATTCATCTCTGGTAGAGTCACGAAGTGTAGAATTCATGATACAACTGATCACGATTAACTTGATTGTGAATATTTTTAACTAGGGTTAGCTTGGCCATGTGTAAAGTGATTCCATTAACAGAAGAAGTCCTAACTACTAGAAGAAAGGAACCATTAGTGAGAAATACATGCAAACCTAGTTGAATTGGATATATTAAAAAAATAGCCAATACATCAAGACAGTTTGATAACTACAATTATTATAAATAAAATCCTAACATTTTGTAGGAAAATAAGCGAAAATGTTGAGATTCAGAAACATCATATCAAAAACGAGGAAATGGTATTGATGAATCGTCATTCTCCTTATATGTGGAAAATGTAAATGAGGAAAAGGAGTGGGAAAATTGAGTGGGAGATGCATGTATTTTGCTCCAAGTTGAAAATTTACAAGTTGAAAAAGGATATTTTCTTGATTTTATGCAGGATACAGAGTATCAAACTTTTATTTTTTCTCTCTTTGATAACAATATAAATTGTGATATATCTTGGTCTAACAAAGTGCAAAGTGAAGACAAGACCAAAGACATGATGATTTTCAGAGGGGAAAGTCAAGAAATGGACATGACTATTCATGGAAATGAATAGAGTACAAAGACAAACCATGAACCAAGGCTGGAAGAAGGTAGAGTATGGTCGCACCACATGAAGTGTGTGAAATCAACCTTTGATGAGGTTGTTTTCATACATATGATCCAACTCATTGGTAAGTACACTTTTGAATTTATGATTATTAAATGTAGAAAATTTAAAATAATTCATTGTTATAGTAGAGTTGTTGAAATTTTTCTAAATGAATTTAAGGATAAATTTGCTATACTTCGTACCAAAATGATAATGGAAATAGTCATATAAATTAAAATGAGTTTTTTTATTAGGTTTAATCACTTATTAGATTAGAAGTTTGGTTAGTTAGGGTTAGTTTTTTTTTTTGTTTTGCAAGTTCCTTTGCTATCTCTTTTCTTTCTTTCTTTCTCTTTTCTTTTCATTTGGCCTCTGAATTAGCAAATTCTGCTTAACTTATCTTACACATGAGAGAGTTAATTCAAAAATTTGTAAAATTATGTTGTGAAATGCAAAATGATAAAACCATGCATGGTAAATACATTCTTTAAGATGTACTAAAATCTATAAATATATGTGTGTATATCATGTATATACACGAGTAACAAAATTATTGCTTCAAAAGATCCAAAAAGTTAGAAAGAGTAAGTCTAGTTGTAGGTAGTAGTAGCCATTTAGTCGATATGGAACGCCTCATCTATCAAGGCTAAATAACCTATGTAGGTGAGTTCCCAGTGAAATTAAAAGTCAAAAATATGGAGGTTAGTAAGGAAAGGCCGGAGTGGAACCACTTCCCCAAGTTCCAAGAACCGAGGAATATCATCCATGGAAGGGATTTTGATGGTTGGGTGTACAACAAACAAAATAGTATCCAGATTCTCCAGATATTTAGGCCTTACTATCAAATTGGTAGCCAAGCAAACATCTTCCATAGGAAGCCCAATATCCAGAAGTGACGCTACAAAATAAGAAGCCACATCAAAGTAAAAGAAAAAGTAGCGGTTGGATTCTACACAATTTTCCCCAAGAACTAAACACAAGTTTGGTATAGTGAAATTGGAAGTTCGAATGAAGAAAACATTTTCAATCCTTTGCAGTTTGATACTTTCTAAGAAAAAATTATGGCAGAGAGAATAACTTAAGAAAATTGGAGTATCCATGGCCTAGAAGCAAATGAGAATAAACAAAAAAAAGTGCAGAACAATAAAAGAAAGATAAGAAAAAGTGCAAAGAATTCGAGAAGAATTGAAAAATCTATAGAAAGTTGTGAGGAAGTTATGGTACATATTTTTGTTATGCCTTGCATAACCACCCCATCTTTTTGCCTTGACCAAAATGGGTCCCCCTCTTTGCTTTCTGTTGGTTGTTTTTCAACAAAGTTTTGGAAAACATTCTTTCTTCCGACAATTTTTTTTCTTTTTTGTTCTCACAGAACCAGAATCGAAACATAATCTAGATTTGAAACTTGTTTTGATGACTCCTTTCCATTTACAGTCCTACATGTCTCTTTGGTTTGTCTTGTTTTCCTTTTCCAGAGTCGTATCCGGAATGGATATTAAGTCCGAGATTTATATTAAGTTCCAAACTTGTTTCCATCCCGCTTCTGCCTCTACCATTGTTTTATCTTGCTTTATTTGTTTGGGCTTGAGATCGATGTTGTTTTCCTTTTTCAATCTCATTGTCTAATTTTTGGTTCTCTCTTTCATTTTCTTCATTGCTGGTAGAACCAAAACTGGAACTGTAACCAAACTCGAAACTTGGACAAATTTTCCAAACCTAGGTTTCATTCTTCTTTCAGTCTTGCCTTTCTTGTTGTTGTCAGACTTTACTTCGGTTGAACAATATTCTTGTGCCTGTTCCCTTTGTGATTCCATGTCTGATCTACCACATTAATGACATTAATTATAGGCAAATCACACATATGAAATTGGATTTTAACCTTAATTAAGGTTAACTCGCCGGTTATTATCACTTTTTAACAAGTAAAATCGAACCAGGGCTATAGTAGACCATTTGGGAGCATAATTCAATCAAAGGAAAATAATTTTGCATGTGGATTCACATCAAGGGCCATCCTATTGGATTGTGTTTCGAGGTAGGGTTTATGTTCTTAATTTTACTTGCTAACATTCGTGGTGTTTTTTTGGTCTATTTTTCTTCATAGGGTTTGTAACTCTTTACATTTGAATACTTGCTTGTTTTATTTTCTTTTGTTTCATTTTGTTTTTTCTCCTTGGTCTTTGGTTCTTTCTTCATTTTTGTTTTGTTTGGCCATCTATCATTTTCTCATTTGTTTTTACTTTGCAACGATCGTTTTTGCATTTTTCTTCACACCTGTACTATTGTGCCCTAGGTTTTTGGGGTGTTGATCATTTGCTACATGGTTATATGGTCTTCTTCGATCTATTACTTTTCTTGCTAGTCCTTTTGCATTTTAGCTGGTTGATTTTGAGTAGGGTTAAGTTGTGCCCTGATTGTTTAAGTTGAGAGGTTTTTTTATAAACTAGGGTTTTTTCACGTCTCTGTTTAGTTTTTTTTTTAGATTGTGCCCTAGTTGGTGTGTTTCCCCTTGGTCATATGGGGATGGTTTCATACTCTTATTTTAAGCCTCCTCAACTTGTTAGGTGACCTCATTTTTAGGCTATGATGTCATTCATTCTCCTGTTGAAATTTCTAATGACATCATGGTTTTTTTTAATTGCGGGTTAGATCCGAGATTGATTTCATTCTCAAACGTTAGTTTACAAATGGATGTCACATCCATCTTTGAGATCGCTTTCGATGGGTTATAGATTATCAAAAATATCATTCACATAGTTGGAATGGGAAGTGGAATGGGATATAAATTTAAATTTCTTCATTGTAGCAAGTCAATTTCCATTGCAATCCCGGTCCCGATTACCATTCTGAATTCGTCTCCAATCCCACTATTTGGTTTGTTTGGAGTTCAATTTCCATTCCGGTCCTGACCCTGATGGTGCTTTAAAATATTTTTAGGAATGTCTTCTACCTGGTCCGGCCTCCAGTGTATATGAAAGGTGAGATCTCTGACCTGGTTTTTCATACTTCTTGGGGATCTAATCTTGGGTTTTTGTTGCAGATATTAAAGGATTTCAAGAGCATCAGGTGAGGCTTCCCAAAGGACTCAACCTGCAAAAACTTCAAAACCAAGACGAATGCCTAAAAATGTTAAGCCAAAACAACTCCCTTATACCTTGAGGTATAATCATTAAGGTCTTGCCATCACTACCAGTAAAGTGGACTCTGATTGGGCAGACATAATTGATACCAACTCGGGTTTGTTCCATTGCGAAGAATTGTATGCTAATTTTTTTTTTGAAGAGATAACAAGGAGGACCCAAAGAATAGTTGAATCTAACTTGGCTCATATCAATGTATTTCCTTTGTCAATCCAATATCCTAAATTAATATTGACAACAGCTGGAGCCTATAATCCTGCTAATAGACAGTGTGTGGATTCACAGGGTAATGACATCATTGATTTACCTCCTCAAATGTTTTTGTTTATGTTCAATGTGCCCAATCCAAGGAATCCTGGGCAACTCAATGAGGCAAAGGCTTTGAAAATGTATAGTAATCATAAGGAAGCCAAAAAATCTCACTTGAATAAGAAATGGATGAGAACTGAGAAAAAGTCTCTAATTAAGATTCCAAATCAGTCTAAAAGGGTAGAATTCTACAAGGAGGTTGGGGACATAATAATGATGTTTTCCAGAGTGTTTGGGAAAAGGGATGATTTTCACTTTAAAGAATGGATGTTTCCATTGAATCAGACAATCCTATATGGTAGGAAATAATTCAATAGGCCCATGATTGTGTCTGAAAGCATACATAACCAAATGGTTAGAGTGAGAGAAACCAAGAGTTTTTTTATGACCTCTTATATCATTTATGCAACAGCAAGGAGAGGAATTTTTCCAGGTTTAATTAGAGTGGTGATTTTGGAATAAGTTGATGGAAAGAACAAGGTGTGGAATCATTATGATTCGCTTACCTTGCAGACTTCTAAATTGTATTATAGAAGGGTTAATGATGCATTTTTATATGTCATAATTAACCAGCTTATGGGAGATGCAGGGTATAGATTGAGCCAAGAGGCCATGGAATTCATCGCAGAGTGGGGCTATTGGTTTATCCAATACCCCAGGTTTACTTATTTCAGGTTGGATGGATTCGATGGTCATCCTCACCTACTCTCTAGATGTTGCAGCAATAGGATTGTTTTAATGGAGTTTGTTTATCAAGCCTTGGGGGGTAATGCTAAAGTTGGTATAAAGCATAAGCCTGGTTTTCATAAGCTCCCCATGAAGTTGGGTGAATATAGTTGTCCAAACCTTGTGGGAGAAAAGGTTGTTTGCAATGAATTGATGGATCTAAAATTAGGCTTGTACACTGTTAGTAAACACTTTGATCCAAAGAAGAAGATGAACGATTTTCTTGCTTCTATTTTTGATAAACATTTCAATCTATTGGAGGACTTCTAGAGTGATCTTCAAGATGAGTATGACTTTAGGAAAAGTAATTATGAAAGGTTTCCAATCCCACTGATGGTAGAGTATGGGGTCAAGGTGAACCTTCATAAAACACTATTAGCTAATGAGGTGGTGTTGGATCCCCTATATGAGGCACAAAATATAGGTACCAAAAGCTTAGATCCTATAGATTGGGGTGCAAAGGACACAATAAATATTAAGTAGATAGCAATACCAGTGTTGGATAGAAGTATCCAATCAGTCATGCTAAGAACAAAGGAGCCTAGGGGTCAAAATTCAAAGAAAATAAAAGGTGCAAGTACCACTCAAGGGTACAAGAGAATGAAGAGAAGAATGCCTCCCAAGGAACCCTTGGAATTCTTCCCTCCTGACATAGAGGAATTTGAACTTGAAGTTTTGGCTCATGTTTTACCTAAATCACATGAAGAAGAAGTTCCAATAGGACCTGTGGCCTCAACAATAGTTGTGGGTGAGTTTTTTACTCAACTCCCTCCTACAAAGTAGCCAAGTGGAGAAATGCCTAGGCGAACTCTCCATAAAGAAGTTGAAACTTTAAAGGGAAAGGGAGATGAGGTAGAAATCCATGATATAGGGATAGACTCTGAGGATACTTTATCAGATAAGGAGACATTGGAGGAGACACCTCTTGATGAAATTGAGCATGTTTTGATAGAGGAAGACCAATGGGCACTATTTTAAGAAGCTAAGAGAGCATCTGATGCAAAGGCACAAGCTAAAGCATTGTAGAAACAACAAGAGTCAGATGCCAAGACACAAGAAGAATGCTTCCAAAAGGAAATAGATGCCAAGGCACAATTTGATGCATTACTCCAACAAAAAAAATTAGATACCAAATAGAAAGCTGATGAATTGGCCAAGCAACAATAACAAAAGGAGCAGGAGCTCAGAGTAAAGGAGGAAAATGACAAGTTAGAAATGCTACAAAAGATCCATAATCTTGAAGAAGAAAATGATAAAAAAAGAAGAGAAAGGGAAGCCCTTGAGGCTAAATTTAAAATTGTTGAAGAGGCCTATAAGAAAAGAGAGGAAGAAGAACGCTTGCAAAAGGAAAAGGATGTTGAGGAGCTTTCTAAGAAACAAAAAAAAAGGAAAAGTAAGCATGGGACAAGCTCAAAGACTTGGAGAGAGATAAATTTATTGAAGAAAATAGGTTAGAGGAATATAATTTGAAAAATGAATGAGAAGATAAAAGGATACAAAAGTAGAAGGATAAGGAAGAGGTCAAGAAAGTTGCACAAGAGAATGCATAAAAGTAACAAAAAAATGTACAGGAGGTTGATTCCCAACCTAAAGCTACTTTATTGCAGCAACTATCTTCTACTACGACTGCCTCTTCCTCTACAATGACGGCTACCACTCATAGTTATCTTACATGGTTAAAGCTTGATCTTGAGAAGAAGCAAATAGCTCCACTAGAGCCTTTGAATTGGGAAGAAATTATGAAGGAGATAGAAAAGGAGAGACCAAAGAAAAAGGCCAAAGTTCTTCATTCCTCAAGGCTCTCAGAGGTACAAGAGATCATTGCAGAATGTGCAATTCCAGTGGTGGACAAGGATAGAGGAGATATGCAAGTGATTGATTATCAATTGAGTACAGTCAATTTGGGGGGGCCTACAAGGAATTAACAAATGAATCTGATTGATGTTGTAGCTTCATCCACAAAGTCTAGAATGATCAAAGATAAACAAAGAAAGGATGAGATTAAGTCTCAATTGGATCAACTACATAGTTTCTTAAGAGATGTTTCCACTCCTAGGTCACAACAAGTTGATGCCTTGGAAATGCCAGTCTTACTCACCAAAAGGGAAGTTGATGGTTTAGTACAAATGAGTAAGTCTGGGATGTTGGATAGATGGATCGATAAGCTTAACCAGGAAGTGGGTGAAGTTCTGGTAAATAGTTTTGAAATTCATAAAATAACACTTTAGTTAATAGAAGAAATGGGTCATCACACTGAAACTTTAGGAGAGAAGGAGGAGGAATATAGGGGGTATATTCAAAAAATAAAAGATATCAATAAGTTGCCAAATTAAACTCTTCTAGAGAAATGAATCCTTGAATAAGATAATGTAGATTTATTGGAAAAATCCTCAAGCATAATCCAGTTTAGGTCTAATTTCATATAATGAAATTCAAGATGGTAGTAAAGACTTGAATGAGCAACTTGATGAACTAGAAGTTGTAGTGACTATTTTGGTCAATGTAGACATACCAGTTAAAGAAGGCATGCCTTTGGATAAATTGAAGGAGAAATGGAACAATAGGTTTTAGGAGGTCATGGAGAAAGAGGATTATGGAGAGGACTTATTGTTAGATAGAATAATGGATATTAAAGAAGAGGTGAAAGCTGCTAGGAGGGAGTTGACAAAATTAAAAGATATGAAGGGATTTTCCTCAGTAGAGTTGAAAATAATTAAATTTGAATGGAACTAGGTCGATGGGCCTGATGTAGATATCCTTCAACAAGTGTTCTCTAGTTATGATGAATATCATCTTGAGGAAACTACATAGGAGTGAGTTGGCAGAAAAATGATCTATTTTAGGCACATGACTTCCCCTTTTATCTCCTACTTCACAAGGCAATCAACATTTGAACTAAAGATCAGCCAGTCTAAGTTTCTTGATGAGGTTCTGGTTTTCTTGATTAGTGGATCTCAATTTTATTTTTTATTCAGAGGGATTTATGCGTAGCATGTCTATATGTAATTTTCCTTTCCATATTGTAAAGGTCAAATAATGAAATTAGAATTGGCCACTTGATGATAGAAGATAGGATTTTTATAGTTTTGAGAAAAGATACTTTTTAAAGTTTATGTTGAATTTAGGTACACTTTTTATGTAGTTTTATGTTGGAATACAACTTATTGGATGAGGTTAATGAACCATAATTGATCTGTATGCCAGGGAGTTTTTTGTCTATAAAATTTTCTTATTTCACTAGAATCAATAGGGGAAACCATATTTTAAAGGTTATTTCATTAAATTGTCTATGAATGGAATGGTTGTATGTTTGTTGATCTATATTGTTGGCAAGGAATGAGGAGTTTGTTTTGAATCTTTTGGAATTTTGATGAATGGTTGTGATGATTAAACTAAGCACTATGAATACATGCAATGGTATGGACTGTTCTATGAATTGCATCATTTTATGGTTTTGATCTATTAAGAAAGACTTGTTGTTAAGAATATATGTCTAGATGTTGAAGAATTTTGTTCATTTTTTAGCGATTTGTGCCTCGATTTATCCTTTTTCTATTTATTTAAATCCCCCATTAAATATATATTGTTGAATATGATACAATTTGTATTCCTTATCACCAAAAAGGCCCCTTGAATATTACAATTGCATTTGCCAATTGAGTGACATGAGACAGTTGAGAACAAAGTACCAGGACCTTGGAAGTTAAGCTACTATATGTTGTCAATAGTTTTTAGGAGAAATAGAGTAGAAATATTTTGTTTTATGTTGTTTGTGTCATTTTCACCATCAAGATATTTGGTGTTAGAAGAAGGGCCTAAAGGAAAAAGTTGGCTCGAATTGGTTCATTCTCACCATAAAAGTATGAGAGGATTAGATCCTCTACCAACCCTAAACCATTAATATAACTTCAAACCCCAATTAGATATAGACCCCAAGCTTGTAGAGTTTTTATTTGACCATTGTCACCACCACTTACTCCACCTAGATTTCAGCCAAATCCATCTTTACTACCCCACACACCACCCCTAGTCTGACCAATATCACCACCAATTCAATTAGTGTCACCACCAATTTAGCTTATATCACCACAACCTACTCAATGAATCCCATCACCACCCATGGCTATCCCTCTCCACTAGGGACTATCCCAAGTGGAATACATTATCTACCATAAAATCCAGAAAGGTTTTTTCCCAAGTACATGCATGGAGAATCAAGAAGTGTTGAGGAACATATACAAGAATTCAAGGATGCCTGTACCTGTGCTCAGGTGGCTCGCCAAAATATTGTATGTACGTTGTTTCCTTATTGTTTGGGAGACATGACATACAATTGGTCTCAAAATTTTCCCCAGGGATATATTCTAAGCTAGGAAGATTTAGAAAATTCCTTTATTAATCAGTTCCGAGTCTATGTAGATCCAACCATCTTGTACCATCAATTTGCTACCATAAGAAAGGAACATCATGAACCATTGTCATTATTCAACACTAGATTCCAAAGGATGTTTTGCAGGTTACAAGACCCTTACTTGGTGGTTGAAAATATTGCCATTTTGGCATATTTAAGAGTTGTTGATCCCTTGATTGGCCTATTCTTGTAGAGAAATTATGCTTCCAATAAGATTGACTCTTTTTCTAAAGTTTATTATCTAGCCATTAAATTGCAATAGCAAATAAGTTTACAATCAAAAAATTTAGGAGGAACTCTTCCCCCTATGGGTTATCGGATGCCTAATCCACCTTTGTTCAATATGGTCCCAAAGATGTCTTACTCCCAATATGGACCTATTTCTAATTTACAAGCCTCACCTACCATTCCCTTTTTTGCTAATGGTGTTCAAGATTCTTCCCAACAATCTCAAAACCACCACCAATAAGGGGGAGGGCCAGCTCTAGTTCATTCTCCATCTGTAGGATATACTATGCAAAATGAACACACTATTCAAGTAACAAATGAGGTGGAAACTCTAAAAAATACACTGTCACAAATGTCTAGTGACATGGCATAGCTTAGACATAACCCCCCACAAAACCAAAATCCAAATTACTAGAATCAGGGAGGTTACAACAACCATAGTAGTTAGTCTAATCAGAATACAAATCAAAACACCAATAGGAACTTCTAGAACCAAAACTCCTCTAACCAAAATTATCAAAATCAGAATAGAGGATACAATCAGAGGTCCAACAATAACAATAGGTAGTGGAACACTAGTCCCAACAATGGGGGAGTTCCCTATAACTATCAATCTGGTCAAGATAAAAAACACACTAGTAATGTGGTGGATCTCAATTTCATGACTAATTGGTGTAGAATACACAATACTGTAGCACATTCTGAGGTTAATTGCCCATAAATGGAAAAAATGGTGAAGATTGCACAAGTTGATTCCCACCCCCCACAAGGAAATTTCAATCAATATGGTGGTTCAATAACTATTGCTATGACTTATGAGACCATTGAGGAAAAATATCAATTTCCCACATAGGGAAATAATGAACTAGAAGAATATGCGTATGATGCCCAAGCCTTTCAGTCTAAAGGTGGTCATTTCTTGAGAAATCAGAATACGGGTCCATTCACTACATCTGCACCTCCCAACAACATGGTCCCACCTAATCAAAATGTAGATAATAGACCACCACCACTAAAGGGACCTTTTGAATATCATAACAAAGGTAATCCACTTTATTTTCCTAAGTATCAAGTTAGGAATGATTCAGAGTTTGATATTATTGCAGAGCTGCAAAGACAAAATACATCATTTTCATTCTTTGACATTATGAAGTGGTGCCCGACTCAATGGGAAGTTGTGTTGAAAGCCCTAGAGGAGGCAGATCATTAAAAAGGAAAAGGTAAAGTCACTCTAATGAAGGAGACAAATGTGGCCATCTATAAAGGTAAGACTAGTACCCCACCTTTCCTTTTGAGTTTAAGAATTTTTGGAAAAAATCTCCATAACTATTTGCTAGACTCTGGAGCATTGGGTAATTTCATGCCCTTTTCAATGTGCAAGAAGCTAGGATTGAGTCTTTCCTAGACTAATAAGAAAATGATTCAGTTGGACAAAATCAAGGTTAATATGGTGGGAGAATTAAAAAATATGCATGTACAGGTCGGATCAGATCCAAGGAACCAAACTTACATAGATATCCAAGTGGCCGATATCCCAAAAGCATATGGTATGCTCCTGAGTTGGGAGCTAATGAAGAGTATTGGGGGGTATTTGTCTTTGGATTTCTCTCACATGTTGCTACCCTAGAAAGGGATAGAAACCCATATTAGAATTGAGAGTGAGCCTAGGCTCAAACACATGATTACTGAATATGATTCTCCCAATGAAGTAGCATACTTTCCGACTGAGATAGGAGTTTACAAGTAGGAGGAGATCATGACCTTCTCAATATTCAATTCTGATGATACACTTCCTTTAGAATAGAAGGACCCAATGATCTTGGTCAACCAACAAGTTCTAATATAAAAATTGCAACAAGATAAGCTGGTATGGGAGAAGACACTAATTTTTGTAGTTTGTTGCTTCCTAATTGGTGTAAGATACATTATCAAAATCATTCTAAATTGACATGTCAACCCTGCTTCGATATCTTAAACCATATAGTCCAACCTCAACCGATTTGTCAAGATCAACCTCAAGCACCCACCAATCAATTTCCATTTAAAGCCAAGGACACTACCATCCTCACTAGAACCAGTCTTTCTCAAGAGGAATATCCTCCACAATTTGAGTAGACTTAGGTTCTATGCTTTGAGTTTGAAGAGAAGATTGAGGTATCTCAGTCTTAATTTGTTACACCCACCCCAAATACTCTTCCAATACCTAAGGCATTGATGAAAAATGAATTGGATTACAACTTGATCCAAGAAGTTGTTCAGGGAGTGATTCTTGAAAAAGATTTAAATATAGAAGAATCTTTGAGTGAAGCCTACCCCCAATTACCTTCAAATCTTGATGGCCAACAATAGTCTGAGCTACCACCCATCTCTAGCAATTCATCTCCTATTATAAAAAAGAAGAAAGAGATCCCACCTAAAGATCAATTATGGAATCTTAAAATCCAAAGCAGGAAGTGGAGCAAGGATTGAACTCAAAACTCGAAAGGGAAGACTTACTTTGCATGTTACAAGTTGCAGTTTGGCTGCACAAACAATGTGGCTAAATATGAAGCACTCACTTGCAGATTTAAATTTTCTCATCAAAAGAAGGTCACCACTCTCATGATAATGGGGGATTTTGAAGTAATTGTAAAGCAGGTACACATCCAATATACTTGTCATAACAAAATATTGGCTACGTATATAAATAGAATTTGGAATCTAATTGAAGACTTTGATGCTTTTGGGATCACTCTGATTCCTAGAGAAACTAATCAGATTGTAGATGCCCTTT
>CM021107.1:279599101-279793776 GCA_007115665.2 Sequoiadendron giganteum | reverse complement strand
ATGCTTGCAAAAGGAAAAAGATGCTGAGGAGATTGCTAAGAAACAACAAAAGGAAAATGAAGCATGGGAAAAGCTCAAAGACCTGGAGTGAGAGAAATAAATTTATTGAAGAAAAGAGGTTAGAGGAAGAGTGTTTGAAAAGGGAATGAGAAGATAAAAGGTTGCAAGAGAAGAAGGATAAGGAAGAGGCCGAGAAGGTTGAACAAGAGAATGTAGAAAAGGAACAACAAAATGTACAGGAGGTTGATTCTCAACCTAAAGCTACTTTACTGCAGCCACTATCTTCTACTATTGTTGCCTCTTCCTCTACAATGATGGATACCACTCCTAGTGCTACTACATGGTTAAATATGGATCTTGAGAAGAATAAAATAACTCCACCATAACCTCTTAATTGGGAAGAAATGATAAAGGAGATAGAAAAGGAGAGACCAAAGAGAAAGGCTAGAGTTCTTCATTCCACAAGGCTCACAAAGGTAGGAGAGATCATTATAGAATGTGTAATTCTAGTGGTGGAAAAGGATAGAGGAGATATACAAGTGACTGATTATCAACTGGGTATAGTCAATTTGGGGAGGCCTACATGGAATCAAAAACTGAATCTAATTGATTTTGTAGTTGCATCCACAAAGTCTAGAATGATAAAAGATAAACAAAGAAAGGATGAGCTTAAGGATCAATTGGATCAACTGCATATTTTCTTAAGAGATTTTTCCACTCCCAGGTCACAACAAGTTGTTTCCTGGGAAATGCAAGTCTTATTCATCAAAAGGTAAGTTTATGGTTTAGTACAAATGAGGAGTAAGTCTAGGATGTTGGATAGATGGAGCAATAAGCTTAACCAAGAAGTGGGTGAAGATGGTAAATAGTTTTGAAATTCATAAAACAACACTTGATTTGATAGAAGAAATGGGCCATCACATTGAAACTTTAGGAGAGCAGGAGAAGGAATATAGGGGGTATGTTCAGAAAATAAAAGATATCAGTAAGTTGCCAAAGTCAACTCTTCTAGAGAAATCAATCCTCAAAGAAGATAATGCAGATTTCTTGGAAAAAGCCTTAGGCATAATCTAGTTTAGATTTTATTTCATATATAAACATAGGAATGAAATTCAATATTCTAGTAAAGACTTGAATAAGCAAATTGATGAACTAGAAGCTATAGTGGCTATTTTGGTCAATGTAGACATATTGGTGAAAGGAGGCATGCCTTTAGATCAGTTGAAGGAGAAATGGAACAATAGGTTTCAGGAGGCCATGTAGAAAGAGGATGATGGAGAGGACTTATTGTTGGATAGACTAATGGGTTTTAAAGAAGAGGTGAAAGCTGCTAGGAGGGAGTTGAGAAAATTAAAAGATATGAAGGAATTTTCCTCAACAGAGTTGAAAAGAATTAAATTTGAGGAAAATTGGGTTGATGGGCTTGATGTGGATATCCTTCAACAAGTGTTCTCCACTTATGATGAATAGCTTCTTGATCAAACTACATAGGAGTGAGTTGGCAGAAAAATGATCTATTTTGGGAACATGACTTCCCCTTTACTGTCCTACTTCATAGGGTAATCAACATTTGAACTAAAGATCAACTAGTCTAAGTTTCTTGATGAGGTTTTGGTTCCTTGATTAGTGGATCTCAATTTTTTTTTGATTGAGAGGGATTTATGTGTAGCATTTCTATATGTACTTTTGAGCTCCATATTGTAAATGTTAGCTAATGAAAGTAGAATTGGCCACCTGATGATAGCAGATAGGATTTTTATAGTTTTGAGCAAAGAAACTTTTTTAAGTTTATGTTGAATTTAGGTATACTTTTTATTTTATGTTGGAGTTGAAATTCTTGGATGAGGTTAATGAACCATAATCGGTTTGTATGCCAGTGATTTTTTTGTGCATAAATGTTTTTTATTTGATGAGAATCAATAGGTTAAACCAGATTTTAAAGATTCTTTCATTAAATTGTCTATGAATGGAATTGTTATATGTCTGTTGATCTATATTATTGGCAAGGAATGAGGAGTTTGTTTTGAATCTTGTGGAATTTTAATGAATGATTGTGATGATTAAACTAAGCACTGTGAATGTATGCAATGTTATGGATTGTTCTGTGAATTGCATCATGTTATGGTTTTGATCTATTAAGAAACACTCGTTGTTAAGAATATAAGTTTGGATGTTAAATAATTTTTTTCATGTTTTACTGATCTGTGCCTTGATCTATCCTTTTTCTACTTATTTAAAGCCCCCCATTAAATATAGATTTATGAATCCGATACAATTTTTATTCCTTATCACCAGCAAAGGCCCCTAGAATATTATAGTTGCATGGTCCAATTGAGTGATTTCAAACAGTTGAGAATCAACTACCAGAACCTTGGAAGTTAAGCTACTATATGTTGTGTAGACATGGAAAATGTACATCTTCGTTTTGGCACACTTGATCCTAACTACTAATGACATTTCTTCCTCAATCGTACTCTCATCTTTTCATCATCTTTTGTCTCTTAATTTAATAAATCATTATTTATTTGATTAAGTCTTTCTCCTCCATTGATTAAATTAATCAATTTAATTTAATTAGTCTTATGTCTCTGTTTGATTAAATAAATGATTTTATTTGATTAAAGTCTCTAAATTCTTCTTATTAAATTAAATAAATTAAACATTATTTAATTTAATCTAACATTTCCCCTTTTAGTTAAATAAATCAAAATCATTTCCTCGCAATTCTGATTTAAATCAATTCATCAATTTAAGTCAAAATTATCAAATAAACTAATCTCTCATTAAGTTAATCAATATCTTGATTAAGTTAATCCCTATCACTAAAATCCTCTAGAGAATGCAACTTGCACATAAAAATAGATTTAATTGATTTATTAAATCTCTATTTTCCCTCACATGGAATAAAAAAAGAATATTCCCTCAAGTTTGAATTCAAAAGTCCAAGTGGATGGGTAATTCCAACAAAGAATTTACTCCTCTTACATGTCCTTGTGCATTGAGCCAAGTGGCATTTATTTCATTCATTTTTCCCTCTCACATGTCATTTCCTCAATTTCAAATTCCACCTAATTTCATTTATTGGAACTTTGGCCAAAATATGCACAACCATCAACCATTCACATGGTGACGAGTGGCATTTGGCCATTGGGTGAAAGTTAGTCCCACATTGCCGAAATATTGCTCTCTCTTCCAAATTTAAATCTATAAATGGAAGTCTTATCTTCTCATTATTCATCCACAATCTCATGAAAAGTTACTCTGTTAACATTGAGAGCCAATTTTGTGCACATCATTCCACATATTCATCATTTTCACAATTCCATAGATAGGTTATGTTCAAATCTCATTGAAGAGATTTGATCAATCCACACATATCAAAATTGCAATTTAGTAGTTGGGAAAGGGCCAATTTTGAGACATCAATTGGCACCAATTCCCCCATGGGATCAAAATTTTGCTTACTTAATTAGGATTCATTTGCATTTCCATACTTTATTCTTCATTTTCCTAGTTTAAGTTGTAGTAAATGGATTTCATGGGGAATCCTTCATTCTTGCTTGCATATGATCTAACATCTTGATTTTTTTATTGTTTTTGTGCAATTGCAGGTTTAGGGGTTCACATTTTGGTGCTAGAGGGAGGGCTTGAGCAATTTTTAATCACATTTTCTTAAAAATTCTGCATTTTTCTCATTTTATTTTGCAAGTTACAGTCTCATGGCTCTATATTGCTTCGTATTTGTAGGCGTGGTGCTATATCACACCGTTGATAACCCAAACTGCAACATGTTTACTTCCCACGTCATAATTTTCAAAAATTCAAAGTCTGTCATGGATCTGTAGTTCCAAACTCAGCCACACATAATCCCGCGACTCTATATTCCACGGCATTTTTAGACGCGGTGTCATATCGCACTGCATTTTTTCCAAACCGTGCAACACCCATTTTCTTGCTCAATTTTTTTCAAAAATCCCAAACTCGGTTGCGAATTTTGAGTCACAAACTATGCCACTTGCAAAACACCACCGCACCCACGCTCTTTGTTTATGCAAAGTGTCACATCCAGTCAAATGCGTAGCGCTATATAGCATCACTTTTGTTCCAAACTACGTTACACCCCCTAACTGTGCCATGGAAAATAGTCAGAATTCAAATTTTAACATGTGGCTTTTGAATTTTTAGATTTTTTTAACTATTGACCTGTTTTCTATTTTCGTACTCTCTAGTTTTTGTCATTTTGCAGGTTAGATCAAGGGAGCAAGAAAAATAGGAGGTTCATCATGTCATCATTTTTATCATACACAATTTTTTTTTAAACACTATAGTGTTGTTTAACACTTTTAGAGGATCTTTAATTCTATTTTTTAAGGAATATGTTAATTTTCATGCCTTAGAAAATACTAATTTTTCTTTTGGGTTTTAAAAAGAACAAACAATTTTTTTTTTCAAAAGTTTTCAAAAGGTTTAAAAAGAACCTTAGAAACAATCTACTAGATTTGGTTTAAGGTTTAAAAATCGAAAAAGGAAACTCTCACACTTCAAAGTTGGTTCTTTAAAAAGAACTCATTTTTTTCTTTGAGGATTAAAATGAACATGTGTATTTTGATATTTTTTAATTCTTTTCACAAAGTAATATCATCTAAAAGATGTATGCGCTTCTCTCATGCCTCATGGAGATATTGAGAATCAAAAGTATTTTTGTGATATTAAGTTGTCAAAAGGATTACCTCCAAACTTCATTTTGGGTTTAAAATTGAACAAAACATCTAGCGAGAGTGAGTAGGCTTATTGTGTGTGTTCTCCCTTTGTTTCTAAACAAAGGTTGATCAAACTATGAATATGTTTACTCACTTTTGTTTATCTTAGCGGGCCTGACTTGTGGGAAAAATTACTCACCAAAGGGAATGACCCAATCGGTAACACACTAAGGACAAGTGTATTTCCAGCCGAGATATAAAAGTGGGTATTGGAACAAAAGCCAGTATCACGTGGCTAGCTTTGACGAGAAGGGAAACAATGGTCTCTCATTTCATGGGTCAATCTCCATGAATGAAAAGACTGAATTAAAACCCTTTTTTAGCAAAGGTCAAATCCTTATCTATTTTTTTGGTGCAAAAGATCATGTCAATTGAAGCCACCCCACATTATACATGTGGTTCTATTGTAGAGAAGAAAAGTATGCCATGGGAGATTCATGGGTATTGATGCTTGGCTGACCCGAGAAGTGAGTGCACTGTAAGGGGGATCCTGTGTGGTCAAGCATCTAGTCATCTACACTGAATATGCACAGCTGGATTCATCCAAGTGGGAACCCAACAAAATATTGTCTCTTCATCCTAGGGTTGTACATGTGCTTGGAATCAAAAAATACATTGCTTGGTCCTGAAAACAATTGAAAAACATACATTCACAAAGAACTCTGAATTTCAGACCCGTTGGACGAAACAAATATCCTTTGACAAATATAAGTGCTCTTGCTTTCCCTAGGGATCATATCCTTAGAGGTTTCTAAGTGCTTTGGTTTAATCATCATTTTTTTCACCAAGGTCAACCTAAGAAACTTTTTCCCTAATTTCCTTGATTTCCACATAATGGACCTTGTGGGATGAAAATAAAGTAGGACAATAGACATGCAATTTGAACAATAATCAAGAAAGTGATTTTGGTAAAAAGGATTCACTAAGGAAAGCTAAAAGACAAATTGGACCTCACATGTGGTGTCTCAAATGATTTCCTAAAAGGTTAAAATCCCAAAACCAAGATTCAAAAGGATTAGTCTAAAAGATCGAGAACAACGTCTTGAAATGCTCGTTGAAGTCAAAGAAAGATTGGTGTATAATTTCTATAAGAAGGCTTCAAGGAATAACTCGAATTGTATACATTTTATTATCAATAGAATCCTGAGCTTTTTGAAAGGTTTTCTTTCCTCACATAGGAAGTATAGCATGTTCTTCAATACCAAGGTTTTGTAAAAAAGAGTTGTGTCTAGGTCAAAGTCTTCACTCTCATCCATCTCTCCATTTTCATCCCAACAAACAAAATTTTGGGAAATTTAGAAAAATCAGTCATGCTAAACTTAAAGGCTAAAGGAACATCACTCCATTTGGCTTAATACATCTAGCCAAATAGTCAAATCTCGTGAAATTTTTTTCCTCTAGAATAACACAACTTTCTGAGGTCCACTAAGTTCATGATCACCTTGGTTGGCTTAACACACTTAGCCAATCCATTCTCTTGTGAGATTTTTCCCTAAGATAACACAACTTCCTAGTGTTTACAAGTCCGCTACCATCTTATTTGATTTAGTACACCTAGTCAAACCATCAAAATCAATCCAAACCCTAAATTTTAGCATCAACCCTAAAAAATTGTTCTTGAAAAGTTTCACTCATTCACTTCATCCATTTATCTCATCACCATCACCACCCCCTTTGATCCTTGGAATCTCTTAGTTCTTCTCTTTTGGGTCTAAAGATTAAGATCAAACGATCCCTATTTTATGCTCCAAACAAGATCACAACACAAGAGGAACATGGAAAATACCAAAGAAATATCAACTTCCAGTGACTTGGGTCAAGTAACCACCAATATAAACCTTGCGGGATCAAGCAATCCCCCAAGCATATCTCCTCTACTTCCATGAAATCCTCAAGAGGAAAGCTATGAAGAGGACATCATAAATGAGGAATTGGGAATGACACAATAAAAAATGCTAGAAATGGTTTAAAATCTAGAGAATCATAAAATTGTCAATGCCATGTTTAAATACTTACTTACGTTAACGAAAGGAGGGGTCCAACTCCATTTTGACCTTGATGTAGGCACTAGTATGGACATGCCTCTTACAAACATATCCCCAATTTCAACTCCAAATATCATTCAATAAATTCTTCAAACCATATCGACAAACACACCAACCTCACCAATTGTGAACAAGGGAAGTGCAATGTTTCATGAGTTACAAAAGAATCGCCTTGTAAAAAACAAAGAGGTAAATTCCAGCACCACACCGGATAAATCTTTCTTGATGAATCCATCACACCCATACATCCCACTCACCTTCCATAATCACATAGATTCATCCTCATTCTGAGCAACACTGACTTATCCATTAAACATACAAACTTCTCTATCACAAGGAGAAGGTGGTTTGTTTGGAATAGAAATATTTACTGACCTGTTCTTCATCTAGGGGAGCATACCATCTTTTCCTCCATTATCGCTCACATCCATATCACCTCTTGGATTGGGTCTTCCCCCCTACCCACCACTAGTTTCTCAAATCCAGGGAATCCAAGCATCACATTGAATCCTCTCCTTTTGCCGACAGGATCACAACAACAAGTGGCAACAACTCAAGCCACCATGGTCAATACATCAGTCAGTCCTCAAATCTCTCAAAACATACCTTCTCAAGGACCAAGCATCTCAACCACACCACCAACGACCCAAATCTCGACCACCAACACAACCCTTTAGCCTGTCATAATGGTTAGCACCATTCCCAATCCACCACCAATCCCACCAAAAGCTAATGTGATGAATTCATTTATCACCATGATCCAAGCCATCTAGAAAGCCAATCATCAAAGGGCACTGAAACAAAACCAACAAGTTACACAACAGGCTACTCAATAAGCACAAGAACAACTACCTTCCCAACAAGCTGCATAAGCCTAGCATGCCACACAAGTCCAGCAAGCTGCACAAGTGGCTCAAGCAACCCAGCAAGCACAAGCTCAAAATCAAGCCCAACACTAGGCTCAATAGGTACAAGCACAATACCGAGCACAACTGCAAAAAATTCATCAGCAAGCATACCAACAAGCCGTGCAATATTTTCAGGCACAACAACAAGCTAAACAACAAGATTTGTTGGTGCAACAATAGCTAGACCAACAACAACAACTAGACCAACAAAAAGCTTTGTTGGAACAACAACAACTTGACCAACAACAAGCTTTGTTAGCGCAACAACATCTAAACCAGCAATAGGCATTATGGGAACAAAACCATATGGACCAACAAAAGGCTTTGTTGGAACAACAACAACAACAAGATCAACAATAGGCATTGTTGACACAAATGTAGGCATATCAGTAGACCTTGAACACATATCATATCTTGCATAAATCTCCCACTAGTACTCCTCCCACCAATCAAACACCCCAAACACCTCAAAACACATTCATCCCACCTCCCGATCCATACAACGATAACGCAACACAAATCAAACTTCTATCACAGTAGGTGTTGGACCTCCAAGCTAGAAAAACAACCAGAACACTAGGAAACTTGTGTCCCTGTCCATTCAACAAATATCTCACAATGATACCATTCCCAAAGGGATTTGAAATCCCCAAATTTGATAAATATAATGGAACGAGAAACCCTTAAAATCATATCAGGGAATTTCAAGTGCATTGCATGGAGGTTGCATACGATGACACATATATAATGCACCTTTTCCCCTAAAGTCTGACTATTCCTTCCATTGAATGGTTTTCTTGCCTACCCATAGGCATTAAAACATTCCAAGAAATTGTGGAAGCATTCCTTAAAAAATATGCCTTCAACATGGGTGCATATGTTAGTTTGGAAGAACTATCAACGCTCAAAAAAAAAAAAGGATAGTTATTTACATCCTTCTTGCAAAGATGGTGATCCAAGGCCAATCAAACCAAGTGGACCATGCCAAAAGAGCACCAAGTTTGCACAATTATATCCAATCTAGATGAAAACTTGGCGTTCTACTTAAAAATGCAATGCATCACATCGTACAATCAATTAATCCCAAAGGAAATCAACATTGAAAAAGCCCTTACTGCACAAGGAGGTGCATCAACATTTAATCCACCATAGGATAACCACCCTCCCAACAATTATAATGATAAACCTCAAACATGGTCGAGGGGTAAAAATATCACAAACGACGGTGTGGTTGATGCTAAGGTGGTCATAAATGCTCCTAAATAGAATATCCAAACTCATCACCAACCATAAAATCATAATTGCAATAATGTGCAAACTAGTGCAGTAGTAGCACAACAAAAACCACTTCTCACCAACCAAATCAATAACTTGGGAAATCAAGGAGGACCACCTCCTCGAGGAAAATATACTCCCAAGTAGAAGTTCACAGCTTTACGAGAATCAATTGAGTCCATAATGAAGAAATTGGTCAAATAAAACCTTATCAAAAGTCTCCAACTTTGAGCAATACGTGAAACCCATGACCAAACCACCATGGTACAATGAAAACCTCCTTTGTGACTTTCACAAGATCAAGGGACATACGACCACAAATTGCATGAGGCTAAAGAATATCATCCAAGACCTTATCAAGGACACGATCATAAACGTTGAACAACCAGCTAGAAACCACAACCTGAAAATATACACAAATCCGATGCCAAATCATAATCAAGGAAATAGTTAGGGGAACAATAAAGGCAAGAAAAAATATGCTAGTCCTAACCTAGTATATTAAGAGATAGTCACATGTGTAGATGAAATGATTACGGTCATTAACATCAAAGGAGCCAACACCAATTATGGAGTCACAACATTTGGCAGAACGGTCACCATTACAGGGGCACTACAACCATCTAATACCCCCATTTCAAATGCAATAGTCATCCCCTATGACTATAGTGTCATCGACCAGCTGAAATGAACCCCCTCATAGATCTCCATCATGGAATTGTTTAAATTTTTTATTGCCCATAGGAAAATTCTTGATGAAGCATTGGCAACATCCACCATCTCCACCACCCTTGACACATAATAGTTTTAGGCTATGGTTGGTAATATTGTCACACCAAATCTCCTTACCTTCTTCGATCAATATTTCCCCTCCCAGCCATCTCATAATCGCACACTTCACCTTCATGTGTTGATCCACACAAAAAAAATTAAAAGGGTCCTGGTGGATGGAGGTGCAGGCCTTAACATTTATTCTCTCAAACCTATAAAGAACTTGGGATTCACCAAGGATTCCATTAACAAGAACAAAAACATCACTATAGGAGCATATGCTGATCAAGATAGAGTGTCTCAAGGCACTATTAAAATCCCAATCCAAGTGGGACCAACAACCATGGAGACTACCTTTCAGGTCCTTGACCTTGACCTACGATATATCATCTTCCTAGGACGTCCATGGATCCACAGAATGAAAGTAGTAGCCTCAACATATCATCAATGCATCAAATTCTTGTACCAAAATGAGGAATTCACTTTACATGGGGATCCCGAACCATTCGCCTATTGCCAAAACTTGGAAGCCAAGTTTTATAAAATCCCCCAAGTGCCAAAAAATGATGAAGGTCCATCAATTGCATACATTGAACCATCTAGCCTTGCCTCCACTTTTGCAATAGAGACACTCGCCATCCCTAGTAAGTCTAACATCAAACTCATGATACAAGACAACAAATGTGTAGACTACAAAATGAAGAAAAGTGCGTTTTTTGTAGGAGAGTTACCACAATCTCATAGATCGCATGGACAACCTCAATCAATTGAAACACTCGTCCACACCCTTAGGGCAGACCCCTCTAGATTCCACCACTAGGGAGACCTAAGTCAGGAAAATGTTCATGAGGAAGAAATTTCAAGCACAATATTATGTGATGTAGGACCCACACCCACATTACCTATGGATGAAACCAACAAAAGGCTACAAATAATGCTTGGTATGGGCTACAATAGAAATGAAATCCTTGGAAGGAATAGTGATGGATGGCCAGAGCCCATCATTGTAGAAAGAAGAATGGAGAACCTTGACCTCAAATGTACTCCCCTGAGTATAACTATACATGGAAGAGGTACTCCTAGTAGGGCAGTCACGTCCCTTCCCCAAGTATCGACAACCACCCTTAGACCACCTATATTCACAGGTATCCCTCTAAAATATTTCACTTTTGACGTAACTAATTTTTGTGCTAGTAGTGATGAGGATGATACCATAGTAGGAATTTCCATTCTCTTTGACGATTCCTCCTTATTAATGATTAGTACCTCACCCATTGATTCAAACCAACAAACCCACAAAATCAACCTAGTATATCCTCTACTCATCAATCATGACCAACGAGGACTGCCAATTCGAGACTCACTTGAAAACAATGAGGCTCTCTCATAATTCATGGGACTAAGGGATGCAATTTTGTGTAGGGATCACAAGACATGTTTTGACATCACATTAAACATTCAATTATATTATGGGGAGACGATTGAGTCCTTAAATCACAAAAGAAAAATAACAAGAATAAGTTCAGAGTTATTGAGTGAAAACCACACTGTGGCACGCTCTAACCACAAAATAGTGAAAATAAAGGATGCATCCAATGGTGAAAAACATCTCTAAGGCACTAGAGGATGAAGGATTCAATCTCCCCCCTATTGCACTGCATCAAGAAAAATTGGCAGTCCTGGTAGAATAGTGTAATCCTGTCAACTTGAGAACAAAGATAGCACCACAAATAACTTTCTTTGTTGAGTCACTTATGGCAGAAGAACAAGAACTACTAACAACATTTCTAAAGGAAAGGAAGGTAAATTTTGCATGGACCTATGCTGACATGCTAGGTCTGGATCCAAAAGTAGTGGTTTATCATTTGGTTGTTTATCCTAGAGTGAAGCCGATAAGACAAAAATTAAGAAAAATACATCCCCAAATAGCCTTGCTAGTCAAGGTATAATTATAGAGACTCCTGGATGTTGGCTTCATACACTCGATCGACTATACAGAGTAGGTATCCAACCTTGTACCAGTTTCAAAACCAAATGGGGGAATTCGTATCTGCACAGACTTTAGAGACCTCAACAAATCATGTCCTAAGGATTATTTTCCACTACCTAACATTGATATGATAGTGGACATGATAGCCAGACATGAGATTCTATCACTGATGGATGGGTTCTCAAGATATAACCAGATAATGATCGCAAAGGAGGACCATCATAAGACCGCATTTACACATCCATGGGGCACCTACTATTGGAATATGATGCTATTTGGGATAAAAATGTGGGGGATACATATCAAAGGGCCATGATACAAATCCTCCATGATATGATACACAAAACCATCGAATATTATGTGGATGACATGCTGGAAAAATCAAGGAAGCAAAAAAACCACATAGAAACCCTAAGTGACATCTTTGACAGATTGGAGAAGTACAAGGTCAGGCTCAACCCCAAGAAATGTGTCTTTGGGGTACAGTTAGGCAAACTTCTAGGATACATAGTGTTGATGAGGGGAATAGAGGTGGAACCCACAAAGGTTAAGGCAATGCTCGACATGGAAGCACCAAGGACACTAAAACAACTTAGAGGATTACAAGGAAGACTTCAGTCCATTCAGAGGTTTATAGTGCAACTAGAAAACAAAAGGATTGCATATTCACATCTACTCCACAAGGGAGTAGCATAAAAGTGGGATGAAAAATGTGAATAGTAATTTAGAAAAATCAAATAATATCTACTCACGCCACCAGTATTAATGCCACCCATTGCACACAAACCACTAATCTTATACATCTCAGCAACAACAGTCGCCCTGGGTGCTCTTTTGGCTCAACATGATGAAAATGGGATAGAAAGGGCTATCTATTATATCAGCAGAATAATGGTTGGCCATGAGTTAAACTACTCATTCATTGAAAAATCTTTTCTAGCAGTAAAGTTTGCTTCACAAAAATTCTGACATTACATGTTGGCACACAAAATCAAACTCATCGCCAAGATAGATCCCCTAAAGTACCTACTATCAAAAGCTTTGCTCATAGGAAGGATGGCTAAGTGGGTCATGATACTATCAAAATATGATATTGAATATGTGGAGCAAAAGGAAATCAAAGGACAAGTCATTGTAGACTCACTCGCAGAAGCTCCCATCTATGCAGAGAATCCACTCATATCAGAATTTCCAAATGAGTCCATCTTTAATCTTAGCATAGCTGATCATTGGAAACTCTACTTTGACAGTTCCCACACACAACATGGATCAGGAGCTGGTGTTTTCTTCATTACCCCACAGGGGGATTGCATACCAAAATCTTACAAATTGGCATTCCCCTATACCAACGACATGGTAGAGTATAAGGCTTTAACCATAGGTCTCAAGATTGCAGCACAGTGGTGAAGCATGGCATTAAAGGTCTATGGAGATTCACAACTTATTATCAACCAAGTCAACAAAAAATACCAAATGAAGGATGATAAGCTCACACCATATAAGAAGTTAGTAAAAATCCTCAAAGAATCATTTATTGATATCACCTTTGAGCAGATACTGATTGCTAACAACAAAGTAGCTGATGCCAATGCAACAAATGGATCCTTATTGGATATCCCTCACAATGTATCAAAACATGAATTCCTGATAGAGAAACTTCTTGTACCCCCTTTTGAGGTACTAGAATCAGAATATGCATGTGAACTCATTGGTCCTAGTGATCTTTGGTATCACAACATCTACACCTACCTAAGACTAGGAATTCTGCCAACCAATATCACCCCAAACCTCAAACGAACCTTTTTCAAAAGGTCCTTACATTTTGTTATCCTAGGGGAAACCCTCTTCCGTAGAATCATTGATGGAACCCTATTACGTTCTTAAAACCTAAAGAAGTCATGACTGCTCTGGCTGAGGTACATAATGGCACTTGCGGTTCACACTCGAGCAGTATGACCTTGGCCAAGAAGTTACTAAGAACCGGGTACTATTGGCCAACAATGGAAAGAAAGGCACATGACTTTTTCAGAAGGTTTCTACAGTGCCAACAACATGGAGACCTTATTCATGCACCAGCTCAAGAACTCCTTCATATTGTTACACCATGGCCCTTTTCACAATGGGGGCTTGATCTCATAGGTAAAATCACACCCACCTCATCCAATAGCCATAAGTTCATCATCACTGCCACAAAGTATTTCACAAAGTGGGTCGAAGCAATTCCCATGACCTACATCACCAGAAAGTAGAAATCCAAGTTCATCCTGAAATATCTAATTTTCTGATATGGTGTCCCCCAATCCATTATCTCTAATAATGGGACACATTTCAAGAATCAGGATGTCTGTGACCTATGCAAAAATTTCAAAATCCAACATTGCTTTTCCACTCCATATTACCCACAAGGCAATGGCCAATAAGAAGCTACCAACAAAACCATTCTGAAGATCCTTAAGAAAACAGTCAATGACTCTGGTCATTACTAGACTCTGTAGTTAAATACTACCTTATGGGCCTTCCACACAAGCATTTGCATGTCAATATGCACCAACCCATTCTCCCTGGTCTAAGGATCATAAGTCATCATCCCAATCGAGATCAAGCTCCCATCACTGAGAATATCATTGCAAAACCTCATCAAAGATGAAGAATATAGGGTCTCACGACTGAATGAGCTAGAGTTACAAGATGAACGATGCATGGATGCCCTGAACCATCTAAAGGTCTATCAGAATCGCCTAAAATGTAGCTACAACAAGAAGATTAGGAAACACACCTTCCAAGTTGACGAACTTGTGCTGAAAGAGAACCAAAAGAATATGCCGAATCTAGAGAGAAAAGGTAAATTTGAACCCAACTGGTTAGGACCTTTTGTCATCACAACCAACTATAAATCAAGAGAATATTAATTAGTAACACTAGAAGGCAAGCCTCTGCAGGAGCCTCTGAATAACTCCCATCTCAAAAAGTTTTATGCCTAAGAACTTGCAAGGTATAGAACAAAAAATATAGAAAAATCAGAAAATGTCTTTAAAAAATGGCTACCTTGATGAAAACCGGGCAAACAGGCATCTTGTAACAACAAAAAATATAAAAAATCCAAAAATCCAAAAAAATAGAAAAATGATTGAAAATAGTAAAGAAAAAATCGTCCTCTAGTGAAAACCACTTTGGTGGCGCTTTGGACAAGTTCCTTGGTGAAAACCTGGAAAATAGGCGTCAAGTGTAAATAAAGCATTCCCCATCCACCAATATTTGCATGACTTTCTCATTCATTTCATCACATTTTATTAATCCTCCATCCACCCATCCGCTCACATCCATACCATAGCATGAGCTAATGACCATATCGTATTCCAGAATAGTACTACTTGGCATATTCCTAAGGTTAGTTTGTCCTACCTTTATTGAAGTAGTCTATCTCTTAACATTGGGGGAATGTCCTTGAAATTGGCACTGGATCAAATTTGTTTATATTTTTTGTACTCTTCCCAAGCATCATAAAATCCAAAAACATTTAGAAAATTCATCAAAAAATCCAAAAACATATCAAAATCTCAAAAAAATTCTAAAAAATTCATCATTGAGTCTTGTCAGTTTTCCACCTTGTCCGAACTATGTCATCTCTAAGCCTGAATATAGGCAGGGTTGATCTTTGATCATCCCTCGAGAAAGTTTAGGTTAGTCCTTAGGCGTCTGTCACAATAAAATGGCAACCCATTTCCCACCTATCTCATCACTGAGTCAAGTGTGTCATCAGTCAAACTACATGGTCTCTGCATGTATAATGTAGGCATGGCTAATCTATGGATCAGCTCTCGAGACCCCTAGGATAGGTCTTTTAGTTAGTCTCTTCATCGTAAATCTTGAAAAATACCATAAAAAACCTCAAAATATCTGAAAAATCCAAAATGGTGCATTCATTTCATCTCGCTTTCACCCGCGATTTACAACACTCATAATAAAATCAATCACTGTTGTCAGCCTTTGGTAAGTCAGTTAGAAATAATTCTAGCAAGTTCAAAAAGTGAACACCCTAATCATCAGAGTCTCAAAAGTCTAAGTCAGTAAGCAAGCAAGTTGGTCAACTCAGAGTATCAATAGCTTATCACCCAATCAGTCCCATCAAAACCTTGATCACAACATGTCCTAGGATGAATCCTTCCCATGATGGACATAACCATCAGGTGCCCCACAGTAGTTTAGCCTTGGCTAGCAGTATGAAGAACATTAGCTTGTTTTTTTTCTTTATTTGGTCTTCTCTTGACTTATCTTATTTTGTGCTCATTCCGAGGACATCTCGATGATGCCTAAACAAAACAGGGTTAGAGAGAAAGGTATGGGGAAATGATTCTTATCTTTTTTATCTACTGCGCTTGTGGGATACACTTGTAAAATAAATTAGTCATATATACTTTGTTTGGTTTGTGGAGAGGATGTTTTATATATCTTGTTGACACCTATGTTTTGTCCCAAGATGTTTAGAATGTCTGAATTACATCTTAAATGAAGTATGCATGCTAAGTGTGAACAAGAATAATCCTATCTGATTGTCAATTCAAATTCCATCACACTAGGTACCATGCCATCTTAGTCCTTTATACCTTGATGCATCATACCTAGGTGTGCTATCAAACATAATGTAATTGACCCTTTGAAAATCCTGACTCCTGGTAAGAAAATCATCACCATCCTAACTAACTCTTTGATTCTAAGTTCTTCTATCTTCTTTCCATACTAACATGGTATCATGATAGTAATCAAAACATCACCAATACATACACTCTACATCCACCAGATCATTAGCATAAAAGGAATATTGCATCATATCATTATCTTAAATTATGAGGAATAATATAAATTTGTCACTCTAAGCATCTTAAGAAAGAATTACATCATACATAATCATTAGCATCAATTACCATTTGCACATCAATACTCCATTATTAGCATACATTACATTCATAGGATCATCATTAAAAATGCATGAAAAAGATACAAAAAGAAGCACATCCATTAGAAACATACATCGCATGAGCATGAGCATAAGAAATATAAACATCTCATAGGATATAGGAAATTAAAATACATCTACATATCATACACTGCAAAAAATTTCATAAAGGCAAATCATCTCATATATATCATCAAAAAAAATTACTGTCATGATAAAAAATCGAATCAAGTGTGTAATCAATGTATACAGTACAAAAAGGGACAAGTAATCGAGGCCCATGAATAAAAAAATATTAACTATCTGTAATCAAAGGGCTAGCCCTTCTGGCTGCTGCCTCTCACTATGATCATCCAGGGACGTCATCCTTGTCTGCTGAGAGAAATCTAGTGCTCACCCTGCTGCTAGCATTTCCTATCTATAGTTTTGTCAATAATACTCAGCCTCCCTAACCACCTCTTTGTATGCCTATAAATCAACTGACCGACCCCAGAATGAGGAAGTTGTGCTCTCTAGATGTCTCCACTGACATATCACTTGATCCCTCTCGATAGTAATAGCTGCAACCTGCTACCTAGCTTGATCTCTCTCTACTATCAAGACCTAAACCTGAGCCTACAAGTGTTGGATTAGTGCATCTCTATGGTCTAACTACATTGTTGGCTACTACTGCAGGACTGCTCTTGGCTGACCATCCTACCCCCTACTTGGGGAGGTGATTTTTGTGCTAGATCTCTAGGAGGTGTCTGATGAGGAGGTAGCCCACCTCCTCCTCTTCCCTATCATCTGCCTCTTCCAGGTGTCCTACCTCTAGGTCTCCACCATGGGAGTACTGTACCAGGAATTGTAAATCTCAAGGGAGGCTTGAATCAAGCTATGTATGTTGGAGTCACCCCTGCATCTGCTGGCCCCTGATCATATGGCCATGGTCGGGCCACCAAATATTTGAAAGAGGACACTACCTCAGCTATTGCAATGGGTTGGCCCCATGCTATCTCTTTATTCGTAGGGGAAAAGATCACCACATACTGGTTGTTGGGCCTATCCTACATCTCTCCAAACTGTTAGGCCACCCTGTCTAGAAGATATCTCTCAATCATAGTGTGCTCCTGTCCCTTCATCCATCTATCTTGGCGGGCTTAGAAAAATTGCTAAACATCATCATACCATGGGCCAATACCCATCTAGGGCCTCCAGATGAACTCTCTCATCTCATCAAGAAGTCATCGCCAGTGTGCAAGACCACCTATGCCAATGTGGGTAAAAAGGATTTGTGCCCTACTATACCACCAAACAACATGATCATCAGTGTTAAGAATAACTAGTGTGACATCTGAGTGAAGCACTGGGATATGCTCCCATGTCCAGACATGTAAGAGAGTAACTCTGACCCTGAGGGAACTGCTATCTAGGTATGCAAACTCATGAAGATCCCTATATAAAGAGGCCAAAAATATTGGTCCCTAAGCAAAGCACTCCCTGAAGTGGACCATCTTCTCCCATGCTAGTCCCTAGCCTGGACTAAAGTATCAGCCTCACTGATCAGGTACCACAAGGTCTAAAATAATAGCAGCAATGATCAACCTATAAATGGGTATGCTGCCACGGTATCTCTCCAAGTCGATCTGCCCATCAGAGAAGTAAATCTCATCAAGCTCCATAACACCATAGCAAGCATCCCTACAAACATCTAGATTGTAGATGACTCCAACTCCATGGATAGATAATTAGAGGATGCCCTAGACATCCTCAAGGGTAACGGTAGCCTCATCGAGTGGGAGATGAAAAGAAGAAGTCTCATTGTGCCACCAATCAGCCAAGGCTGCCATCATGCCTAAGTGCACCCGCATAGGAGGGACATACACAACATACCAAAGACCAAGGGCACCAAGCTTCTCTTGAACCAACTCATGCATACCCTAAAATTTGGTGAGCATAGGCCCTTTGTGCTCCCATGAGTGATGTACATCAAGAGCCTCCTGCTCAAGGGAAGCCATCGTGTCAAGTTCCCATAAAAAGAAAAAATGTCTCTCATGCTGAAATCTTGCATTTAAAATAGCAAATGCAGCAGAGTTTGGAAAGTTCTAAACTGCGTTTATGTGATAGATTTTGCAAATCCTAGATTCCAAATTGGGTTGCACGGTGCTATTCGTATATGCGGTCAACTTTATGGTGAAACCCTAAATCCCTAATTGTGCTGCATAGTTGAATTTTCACATGCGACGGAGTTTGACCGACAAACCCTAAATTCCAAACTGAGACGCACGATGCTATTTGCATATGCAGTCCAATATAGGACCTCACGGTGCCAACAGAGCATTTCCAGCGATGCTATATAGCACCACTCAACTTAAAATTGAATTCAACCCTATTTAATGCATGTAAAATGAAAAAATTGAAAGTCGGGTAGGGGTACATACCACGAGTCCTACGTCAACTAGCCGTTGGTGCACTCATCCTCTCTCTAACACATGTTTGGGAAGCTATCGTTGTGCCATCTCGACCAAGAATCAGAGCTAAAAGTGTGAAAATTTCTAAAGGCTAAGTATGCGAATGTATTGAAAGTGACCTCTCAAGGTCTATTTAAGCCTAAAAATTAGGGTTTTTTGACCTAATTTGACCTTCCAACTAGGGTTTTCATCCCCTTTTCCCATTTTTGTCCAACCGAGGGCCGATTTGCATCTTTTTTGGTGTTTTAACGCATTTTTTGGCAATCTGGGGCATTTTTGAACCTATTAGACACCTTTTCCTCTTTTTTGCGAGATCATCCAAAAAATAAAAAAAATCATCTGATCTCTTGAAGGGGAAATATACCAACAATATCCTTCCACTGGGGCAGCAGTGGGACATCTGGAAAAAAAAATCAAGAAATTTTGAACTTTGATCATAGCAATTTGTTATTTGAATCAATGCAACAAGTACATTTCTTCAGAGAGGGGCAAAATGTAGACATGGAAAATGTACAAGTTCAATTCAACACACTTGATCCTGACTACTAATGACATTTCTTCCCAAGTCATACTCTCAGTTTTTTATCATATTATGTCTCTTAATTTAATAAATCACTATTTATTTGATTAAGTCTTTCTCCTCTATTGACTAAATTAATCAATTTAATTTAATTAATCTTATGTCTCTGTTTGATTAAATAAATAATTTTATTTGATTAAAGTCTCTAAAGTCTTCTTATTAAATTAAATAAATTAAACATTATGTAATTTAATCTTACATTTCCCCTTTTAGTTAAATAAATCAAAATCATTTATTTAATTAATCATTTCCTCGCAATTCTGATTTAAATCAATTCATCAATTTAAGTCAAAATTGTCAAATCAACTAATCTCTCATTAAATTAATCAAAATATTGATTAATTTAATCTATGTCACTAAATTCCTCTAGAGAATGCAACTTGCACATGAAAATAGATTTAATTCATTTATTAAATCTCTATTTTCCCTTGCATGGCATAAAAAGGGAATATTCTCTCAAGTTTGAATTAAAAGTCCAAGTGGATGGGTACTTCCAACAAAGCATTCACTCCTCTTACATGTCCTTCTGCATTTAGCCAAGTGGCATTTATTTCATTCCTTTTACCCTCTCACATGTAATTTGCTCAATTTCAAGTTCCACCTAATTGCATTTATTGGCACTTTGGCCAAAATGTGCACAACCATCAACCATTCACATGGTGACAAGTGAAATTTGGCCATTGGGTGAAAGTTAGTCCCACTTTGCCCAAATATTTCTCTATCTTCCAAATTCAAATCTATAAATGGAAGGCTTATCTTCTCATTATTCATCCACAATCTCATGTAAAGTTACTCTCTTGACATTGAGAGCCAATTTTGTGCACATCATTCCACATATTCATCATTTTCATAATTCGATAGCTAGGTTATGTTCAAATCTCATTGAAGATATTTGATCAATCCACACACATCAACATTGCAATTTAGGAGTTGGGAAAGGGCCAATTTTGACACATCAATTGACACCAATTCCCCAATGGGATCATAAGTTTTCTTTCTTAATTAGGATTCATTTGCATTTACATACTTTATTCTTCATTTTCCTAGTTTAAGTTTTAGTAAATGGATTTCATGGGGAATCCTTCATTCTTTCTTGCATATGATCTAACAACTTGATTTGTTTGTTGTTTTTGTGCAATTGCAGGTTTAGGGGTTCACATGTTGTCTTTCTTTTTCAGGAGAAATATAGTAGAAATATTTTGATTTACGTTGTTTGTGTCATTTTCACCATCAATAGTTTCCTCGAGTGAAGTCTTAGAAATCATAAGCAAGGTGGCAACCGGATAATTATCTTCGGAATGGAATATTAAATCAAATTAATTCTCTACACATAGTTGGTGATAAATTGCTTCAAATTTGAGTAGTACGAAGATTGTGAATCAAGAAAGTTGAAGATTTCAAAGTTAATTGTGGTCATTTCATATTTTTCATATTTTAATTTGTATTAATTATTGAGGTTCTTATGTGTGCAAAGCAAAAATGAAGTCGGTAAGGCAGTACACGAAATCACTCAGGTAAGTTGAAAGAAATGATATGTGCAAAGTCAGGTGTGTGAATTTAATGCAAAATAATGTGATGTTTCAATGTAATCATGACATTTCTGATCCATTAATGAGGTGTAGCGCTCTCAAATCAGAAGTTCTAGTTGATTATTTAGTGGTCACCATAATATTTAATCAGAAGTGTGGTCATTAATGTTTCTAAAGTTAGATTTATTTTGGTGATTAAATTTATCATTGCTAAATTTTAATTTATGCATATTTTTTAAAACATAGCAAGTTGCAATCTAGCTAGAATTTGGCATAAAGTGGTGAAATTTAGCCAAAAATACACACCAATAGAGAATTATTAAATAATTTTTTTGGAAATAGTGAATTGATGAAGGGATTTGCATTGAATGAAAAATTAGAAGGTAACCTTCACTACCACTATCATTCCCAACCTAATAGCAGGCTTTATTTCCTACAAGTTGAAAATGAGCTATTATTGAAATATCAAAAGAAAAATGGTCTATCATTGCAATATATAAAAAATAAAAAAATTCAACTCTTTACACTATCCAAATATCTCTACCAAGGTTATAGATGTCTAGTTGGTAGTAGAGCTATGTTTGGGGGGAATTATGGAGATAACCTTGTCGGAGCTATGGATGCTTGACTGCCAGCAAGGCTCCATCCCTGGTTGGCTTTCGAGGATTACCATATTATGTAGTTCAATGCCAATGAACTGATTCTTTTTACTGAGTTCCAAAAATTGGAATTAGTTAGAGCACACATAGATGTTTTTGGGGGAGTTATAATTTTTATGCCAGAATCTAGTTTAAGGTAAAAGTTATTGTTTTAAAATATGCATAAATTATAATTTACAACCGGTGATTTAATTTAAAATTTTGTTTAAATTTATTTTCATTGGTTGCAAGTTGTTGTGTGGTCTCACAACACACCCCAAGACAGTAAGACTTGGGGACCCAAGTGCAAAAATATAAATATATAACTCTTATGGTAGGAGCTAGCTAGTTGAAAGATCATCAGAATTAAAAAGTAAATGGAAATATTTAATCAAAGAATACTTCATAATGTAAATGTTCTAGGTATTAGATATCGAGAACCAAGAATATTTGAAAAGGCAGAAAATGTGATGCAAATATGAGTAGAGTGTTTCAGTCTGATATTTGGAGTTTGGTAAGATGGAATTCTAGTAAATCTGAAGTTTGGGGAAATTTCATGGGTAAAGTTGAATACCGAGTACCGGGTAGCGATGTAAAGTGAAGTTTTAAGATTTTGTGGTTATCTAATGAGTCTGATAGTCTAGTGACCTAGTATATGTAGAAGATCATCATGCAAGGATTTATGATATGCTAGAAAGTGTGTTATTTATGAGATATTTATCTTATAACATTTGAATAATGGTTTTATTTACATGAGATGTTTATAAATGTTTTCTTTAAAAGGTATTTAATGAGTGAAATTTGTGATTGCAGGAGATGTAGATTGTAATGCAAAGTTCAGGTATGGAAAGTCAAGAAAATCAAATTTGTAGACAAATTTAATGGTGTTTCTAGGTTCAGCGATACACTTTAAAATCTCCTACTTTAATAGAGTTTGTTGCAAAGATGAGTTGAATACCGGGAGCCCAGGAATTTGGAGTTTAATCATGTGGAAAATAAGTGTACTTATTCTAGGAATTTCTCATTCCTAGAATGTTTAAACCAAGGATGAACCTAAAATGTAGGGGCAAAAATTCCACCTGATCACTCTGAATTTGTGGAAAGTTCCTACATTTTTTTTGAGCGGATTTGTTTGGTTCCAAGTAGGAATATTGATGATTAAATATTAAACCCCAAAGAAATTCTATGTGCAATTGGAATTGACCTTCGTTGACTTCCTAGTTGATTTGAGATCTTCCTAGGCTTTAGTGGTCTCTAGATTGCATGAATCTTAGTATGGTTCCCATAATCATATAGACAACTAACCATCTTATCCTCATAGTTTATAATGCACTTGTTCTTTACCAACCAGCTAATTCCCAAAATTATATCATAGGAAGCTAAGGGTGCCACATAAAGGTTGAATTGAGTCTGGAAACTAGGAAGTTATAACTTGCTACAATAAGGACATGAATCCACTCTTCGCTCTGCTAAATTTCCATACTAGACCATCCAATAATTTCCCATGTGTCTAGGCCTAATGGGAAACTTAGAAATCATTCTCAAGCCAACAAAACATTCAGTAGACCTAGTATCAATTAAAATAGAAATAGGTGTACCATATAACTTACCCGACAACTGGATTGGTGAGGCTTGATATTCATCTTTCCTACCATCCACCACTACATGGATCTGATGCTAATTTCCTTCCTTTCATGCATTTGAATGTTGTGGGAAACTTGAGGCATAATGATCACCTCTATAGGTGTGGTATTTGGCATTTTTAAGAAGCTTACTTCCACCTACTTTGGACCTACATTGATTAGATTTGTGACCAAATCCATTGCATGTATTAAAATAGCCATTGAAATATTGAAACCTCATTCCATTAATGTAACCATTTATCATCCAATTTATACATTAAGTAGCTCTATGACCGAATCTATTGCATATAAAATACTAATTGGGAAATGATTGAACAATCTAATTTGTTTTTCTCCCACATTCCATGGCCTCATGTCCAAATTTATTGCAAGAATAAGAAAACCCATTAAAATATGGGTACCTTTGTGTATTTGGTTGTCTGATTGGTGGTCTTTTGAAGTCTTTCCTTTGATTTTGGACCTTCTTGCCATTCCTCTTCATTTATTCAATCTTCTTTTCAATCTTGTTTGGATTTTTATCTATCTTTGATCTTTCACCTTTCTCAAACCCTAATCCTTATTTGTATTTAGATCCCTTTTATTTTGCAATCATCTCATAAAGCATTTTAGTACTCTTCTTGAATCTATTTTTCTCCATATCTGACCTCAAGGTTACAAATTTGTGTTCAAGCTTTGAGTATTCTTCAGATTTATCTTTTAGTTTAGCATTCAAGTAGTCTTGAACTCGTTTAATTTCTCCAATTTGTAATTTTAGGCAAGGAATGATCTCATTTGATTTCTTGAGCTCTTTGATCCTATCTGTAACTTTCTTGAGTTGCTCTCTCAATATACTAATGCATTCATCTAGATCACTAAGATCCTTTTTCAGATCTTTTTTCTTAGATTCTGATTTATCCAAATCATCTAGGACAAATTTGAGTTCTCCTTCCATATCAACAATGTATTCTTCTTTAGTAAATACCACCATAGGAATTTATTTTGGAGGAGTAGGATACTTGCTTGTAGCCATGTGTTCAACTCTAAGATCTACCCCAATGATCAATCCAATTGAAGGAACCAAGCTTTGATATAATTTTTTGAGCAAACAAAATACTGAGAGGGGGGTGAATCAGTATTCTCTAAAACCTCTTAATCATTTAAACATTCATTTCAAGAATCATATTCAATTTTCAATAAGGAAAGAAACCATGAAAGCAATCATCAAAGCATATAACACATAAACACCAAATTTTTACATGAAAAACCCAAAAAGGGAAAAACCATGGTGAGGATTAGCTCACAATATATTATAACTAATTATAAGATGTTATAGAAAGGCTCACTGCTAGGTGGACTCACTTGAACCATAGGAAAATGGGTACATTATAACCTAGGTCATAGAATATAAATTTTCTCCTAAGGTTATTCAATAATGTCCTAGGATCCCAAATTGGATTGAGTATCAACCCAAAGGTGAGTCAATTATCAAAAGGGAAGAACATAGGAGGGGTTATTTCAGGGTTTGAGGGATTCAACACCAAGAAAAATATTCAAAAAGACAATCCAACATTCAACTCATAAAACCTAGTAATGCAAGCTAAATGAAGGATGTAAATGATAAAATTATGCAACAAGTTAGGGTATGTGTACCTGAAATTTTCTGGAAATGCAATGAGTATTCCAGAAATGAAAATAAACTATCAAAAATTTATATGGATTACTAAGATGTCCTTACTTTTGTCTTAGTCATGCTACTATTTCTTGGGGTAAACACAGAGTCTTTGAATGTCAGAACCGGATCTGAAGGAATTTCTAAAAAATAACCTAAGAGGGACTAAGACACCCTAGGTGGCAACTTAGTCCCATCCCGAATTTCTAAAATATCTGAATGTGGTCTTGAGTTCCAAGGTTTGCACTTCCTTCTTCTTAGATCTTAGGTTCTGAATCTTCTGAATTTGGCATGCAGGTGAGTTTCTATGAAGATGACAACTTTGTGATGCATCTTTACACTTGAAATGATCTTCAACCTAAATCTACAAACACAAACATGCAAGAGAGAAAAAAATTATTGATTGTTAGTGAATGGGAGTTTGCCTTGGTCAAACCCCTTGTTGGTAATTAAACCTTGAAATGAAATAGAATAATGAAGGGAAACGATGAATGAAAAAAGTACTATGTTGCAACTCACCAAACCCTTGTAATAAGGTGCTACAAATATGCTTGAAATGGTTGTAATGGATGTAATTCTTGACTCTTTCTTGAATGATGTTGATATTTGAAACACTTTCTTGAATCATAAATCCTACATCACAAATGTTAGCACAATAACAAATATGTTGCAACAATATCCTTGATATGATGATTGAATCTTGAATTCTCTTGATCTCATTAAATTTCCTTAGCAATGAATAGTTGAATGCTTAGATGAAAAATGAGTGAATGAACCTTGTATTTATACTTATCTATGCTTAATATCCTAAAATTACACCACAACAAGCTGTCATATGAATTCATTAATTAAAGGAGGCTTAATTTCACCAATATTTGAAATTAAATCTCGAAAATAACTTGAGGGGGACTAAGATGCCCTAGGTGATGTCTTAGTTCCAACACATGAAACTTGGGGCACATACTCCAAAAAGGGGCCCATTTAAGGTACATTTGAAAAGAGGGTCCCAAGAACTTTGGGGGACAAAGATGCCCTAGGTGGAATATTAGTCCCGACCCAAAAATTGGGGACACATAGCCATAATCATTAAATTATCATTTATCCTTTGATGTTTGTCAAGATTAGCCATGAAAAGATGTAATTTATTAGGCTTGTGGATGCAAAATAGGACCAATTAAGACATAAATAAGGATAAAAAAGCAAGGAAAGCCCAAAAAAGTGTGAAAAATCAAGGGTATGAATTTTCCTACACTAAATTTAGCCTCCACTTTAGTGAGATGATGAAATTGCTTCAAAATCACACTAAAGTAGCCAACCATGCAATCAAGAGGGGTTGAAATGTAGGAATGCTAGTAAGATAGGATGAAAATAACCAAGAGGGTGGCCAAGCCCCCAAGATCAAGATCCTAAAACAAACCAAAATAGGCACAAAGGAACAAACTTACAGATAATATATGAAGCCATAACTAGATCACAAACATACACCATCAAAGATAGAAAAAGGAAAAACAATTGAAAAGGAAAAATACTATGAATCAAGCTTTGACTAGCCATCCAATGCATTGTGGACTGAGTCTAGTTTGTTTGTACAACAAGGTTTACAAGTCGAATGCGATGTCCACTATACAAAAAAAACACATGCTCACAAGGGCTAGTGAAGATAGTTTTCCACTAGGTGAGCCCCGAGGAACCATATCAAATCCATACCTCCATGAATTTAATAAGGTACACAAATGCAACACAACAAGAAAGAGGGATTCTCAAAGGGATTTTTCTTAGTTCGTGTTAGGTTTCTTCTTAGGGAACATTGTGCCTAATGTCTCCAAGAGAGGACAAGCCAAATAAATATCACTCTTGAAGGAAATCAAACCCAATGACACTACAAAGAAAAGAACGTATCACAGGAAGAAATAAAATCACACAATGAAACATGTGTGTTGATGTATGCCCCCACTTTAAAGCGGTTTCTAACACCATTACTATGAGCAATTGCTTTAAAGTAGAAGAAGACATGAGAGGCTTGTTTGGAAATCCTAATTCCAATTCATATGTTTATGAGTCAAACTACATCATGAATAAGTATGTCACATGCAAGCCAACTTAAGGAATGTCATCCACATCCCAAGCTTGCTCTTATATGTACATGAAAGGCAGTCAACTACCCAAAAGAGACAACGATAAGTGACATATGAAGACAAGGCTACCTAACCCCTTGCCCCCACTTAGTGTAGGATAAGGGCGAGCTGAAATGATTGACGAGAAACATGCTCATGTAAAAATTAGTATCAATTAGAGGAATTAGTTGTTTCAACACAAGGAAGAGCACCACACTCCTTAAGATGTTGAATTTTATCTCTCAAAGCCTTCCATTCATTAGTATCATGACCATGACCTCTATGATATGCACAAAATTAATTCTTGTAGTAAAATTTATTTTGTGTTCTTGGAGGGAGGGATATCAAATGATCTTGAAGGAGTCTCAACAAGATACCCTCTTGATCAATGGTAGAAGATGTTCCTTTAGTATAAGGTTTCATACATACACAAGACTCTCTACGAAATTCGAATCATAATTGTTTTACATGATGACATTGATGTTTTGAGAATATTTCTTTGTGTCTTGAAAATGATAACAATAAAGACCAGTAGTGTCTCTCAATTCAAGATGTACTATTATCAAATTTGGCTTAGAGGAATCCTTTGTAAAAGTTTTGATGTTAAGTGAAGGCTTGTTTATTTCTATCAAAGGACAACAACCAAGACCACTAGTATTTTCTTGTGTTTGAGGCTCTATAGGGACATGAATACCTTGTTCTCTAGCACCACATCCTTTTCCACTATATCCAAGTTATTTCATAATATCATAACCTTTTCCATAAAGTTTAATTATTTATTTTTGATTTGGAGGTTTTTGATAGTCTATCTCATCAAAGTTTGTTGTGTAATTTTTTTTTAATTTTAAAGTGGTTGAGGTGGATGCTTTCAAATGGTCTTCCAAATTTTTCATTGAAATTACTACCTTTTATTTTCCCTTGTTAGAGCCTTTGTTTATGATCTTGTATTCTCCCATGAATGTTTGTTCAAAACTCAATGATCCCAAATCCTCTAGGTATATCGGTGTGAAGGGTTTAGGACATATATCTTTTTTTTGTGCTTGCATGGTTTCTACTTGTGTAGTTGGTGTCAATGTTTTCAAACGATTCACTTTATCTTTCTCAAGTTGTATAAAATTTCAAGGCTCATTATCAGCATCCAATGTGTGCACTTTATTGTTGTAAATATACTTCATTTTATGATGAAGAGTAGAAGGCACTCCATTCATTGCATGAATCCATGGTCTGCCTAAAAGGAGGTTGTATGAAAGATCATGAGGCATAACATGGATCATTGTTTCTAATATGGCTTTCCAACTGTAATAGGCAAAGTGATTACACCAAGAAGTTGTTTTCACACATTATCAAAGCCATTAATAGATAAAGAGGTGGGTAGGATTTTTGATTTATCGACACAAAGCTTATTAAAAAGGTTTGCACTACACACATTTAAGGTTGAGCCATTGTAAGAAAGGGTTTGTTTTATCCCTTTGATATTAAATTGATTAATGATCATGAAAGCATCATATTGTTTTTGCACTTCCAAAAGAGGGAGCTCACTTTGGTGGAAAACAATGTCAACATTTATTCCTTGAATCAGGGCTTCTATATCATTCAGTTGTGCATTAGAAGGGATGGGAACTTGTTGCAAGGTGATTTGAAGCATAGTTTGATAATTAGGTAAATTTTGAATTAGGTCCCATAGGGATATCTTTGCAAGAGTATTCTTAAGTTTCTCAACAAGGTCATAATCCTTCCCACTATGTGAGGGAAAGCAAGGGGGGCTTGGTAATATAGGATTAGGAAATGGGAGGGATGCTGAGGGTGTTTCTCTTGGTTGCAAATTGTTCCTAGTGTTGTATGTATGAGCAACACTATTGTAACTCGATTGCTATGAAACATTTTTATTAGGTGGTTTGAGGATAAGGACAGGTTTCTTTTGAACTTGTGGTTTTTGCGAGGGTGGATAAATTATAAGTTTAGAATTGGGAGAGTACTCCCAGGCATATCTAATGTGCATAACCTCAGAAGAGTTATCCTTATTTTCATGATCTCTTAGTGAAGGGGAGTCTAATGTCAGTTCATCATCTTTATCTAAGGAATTACTATTGTCAATGTTTTAATTTTCTTCCACCATGATATTTTACCTAGTATAAGAGTTTTTAGGAGAACTACAAACCAAATGTTCTTGAAATTCAGGGATTGGTTCTTCCAAAATGACCTCATCGCAAGTAGGGTAATGATCAATAGTTCAATTTTCTTTATTTTCAATGATGGTATTGTTTGGTTTGATAATGTTTTCACTAGGGGAAGAGAGAAAATATAGATGCCTATGACTTTCATTATTGAAAGTATCATCATCACAATTAGGAGAGATACTTGGAGAAGAGAAAATATGATCCTCATGATTGTCCAACTTTTCACTCCTTTGTCCCATAATTTTTTCCAAAATAGCATAGATAGGGGAAGAAACATAAAGAGGGTTTTCATAGACCTTAAATGTTTGATCATTGAACACAAACATGTCTTCCTCACATTAAATTTCATCCTCTAAAAATTTATCACAAGAGGGGAAAGTATTGGGAGGTGAATGTAGAATAGTTGAAGTTTCAATGGTCTCTTGTTGTGTTATGTTATCGTCACGATTACCTATGGTAGTTTCTTATTGTTCATCAAATTCTTTCCTAAGAGGAGAGGTAGAAGGAGAGAAACAACTAGGATTCTAAAAAATCTCATTGATTGGTTCTTCTAACACCAAAAAAATTTCTTCTCCAATAAGAGAGATAATAGGAGAAGAACGCATCTGATCATTAGGAATGTCCAAGGTTATATTCTCTTTCACTAAAAAGCTCTCATAAGGAGGGGATATGAAATTTTTCTTATCATTCCTAGAAAGGTAAGGTACTAACATTGTTTGAACAAAAAAAAAAGCACTTTTAATAATCTTATGCAATGCTTTAAGAATGTAAACAATGTATATCCAAAGATGCAAAACACTTTTATCCAATGTATGCAAAAATTTAAGAATGCAAACAATGTATATCCATAAATGAAAATAAGTTCTATCAAACCTATGTAAATTTTTATGAATGTAAACATTGTATATGCAAAACTAAAAAGTACTTTTAGCCATATGATGTGAAGTTTCAAAAATGTGAACATTTTCAGATGTAATGATGCTTGTGATTGAAATGATTTAAAAAATGAGTACCCTAAATTGATTTTTTTGACTTCGATGCATAAAATAGATGTTCCCAAAAATTTCTAGACTTATAGCATATATTACCAAGAGGCTTAGAAAGCATTAAAATAAATTTCAAACCTTGAAAACTAAAATGTCAAAGTCAACAGGGACTAAGATTCCAATAAGGGCATCTTGGTCCTACTAATGGAATTATGAGGTTCCTGAAGTTGGAACATAAAGAAACAACAAAGATAGGATTCTGAGCCAAAAACCCATAGAGGGACTAAATGCCAGGAAGGGCGTTTTCATCCCAATAGAGGTTTTCTTCACACAAACAACAAATTCTGAGTTGTTTATAGTGTTTCTAGGTTGCCTACCCAGGGACTTGATGTTTAGAAACAAATAAGTGTGCAAATGAATGCAAGAAAAAGTGACTAATGACAAGCAATTGGATGCAAAGTTGAATGACTTTTGTTCAATTTTGAATGTAATAACAATGTTTCTAAATGAAATAAGGATGGTGAACAAAACATTTTTTAGTTTTTCAATGAGATAATATGATGCAAGAAATAAAAAATGCAACCTATATGCACTTTCACTAATGAAAATATGAGAAACCCTAAATACAATTTCACTAAGTATGAAAAACCCTAGATGCACTTTCACTACTGCAAGATGCAATGCAAGAATAAATGTGAACTATATCTATGATTTTAATGGACTCCAAATCAGAAAATGAATGCTCAAATATGTCGAGTTCACCAAAATGAATTGTAGGAAAATGGGTACCTTATAACCTAGGCCATAGAATACCACTTTTCTCCTAAGGTCATTCAAGAATGTCCCAGGATCCCAAATTGGATTGACTATCAACGCAAAGGGTGAGTCAAATATCAAAAGGGAAGGACCTAGGAGGGGTTCTTTTAGGCTTTGAGGGGTTCACCAGTAAGAAAATCTTGGAAAAGATAATTTAACATTGAACTCACAAAACTTAGTAATGCAAGCTAAATGAAGGATGTAAATGATGAAATTATGCAATAGCAAGTGAGGGTATGTGTACCTAGAAGTTCTAGAAATGCAATGAGGATTCTATAAATGCAAAGAATCTATCAAAATTTTCTATGGAGGACTAAGATGCCCTTACTATTATCTTAGTCCCGCTACTATTTCTTGGGGAAATTGCATAGTCTTCAGATGTCAGAACCAGATCTAAAGGAATTTCTAAAAAATAACCCGAGGAGGACTAAGATTCCTTAGGTGGTGACTTAGTCTCGTCTTGAATTTTTGAAATCTCTAAATGTGGTCCTGATGTCCAAGGTCTACACTTCTTTCTTCTCACATTTTGGGTTTTGAATGTTCTTAATCTGGCCTGTGGGTGAGTTTCCCTGAGGATGACAAATTTGTGATGCAACTTTGCACTTCAAATGGTCTTCAACCTAAATCTGCAAACACAAACATGCAAGAGAGGAAAAAATTGTTGATTTTTAGTGAATGGGGTTTTTCCTTGGTCAAACCCCTTGTTGCTAATTAAACCTTGAAATGAAATAGAATAATGAAGGGAAATGATGAATGAACAAAGTACTATGTTGCAACTCACCAAAACCTTGTAATAAGGTGCTACAAATATGCTTGAAATGATTGTAATGGATGTAATTGTTGACTCTTTCTTGAATGATTTTGATCTTTGAAACACTTTCTTGAATCATAAACCCTACATCACAAATGTTAGCACAATAAAAAACATGATGCAGCAATATCCTTGATATGATGCTTGAATCTTGATGATGGCTCCAAATACTTGATGAATTTCTCTTGAATGCTTTTGATCTCATAAAATTTCCTTAGGAATGAATACTTGAATTCTTAGATGAAAATTGAGTGAATGAACCTTGTATCTATACTTATCTATGCTTAATATCTCTAAATTACACCACAACAAGCCGCCATATGAATTCATTAATTAAAGGAGGCTAAATCCCAAAAATAACTTGAGGGGGACTAAGATGCCCTATGTGGTGTCTTAGTCCCAAGGCTTGAAACTTGGGGCATAGACTCCAAAAAGGGGCCCATTTAAGGTACATTTGAAAAGAGGGTCCCAGGACCTTTGGGGGACAAAGATTCCCTAGGTGGCATCTTAGTCCTAACCCAAATATTAGTGACACACAACCAAAATCATTAACTTATCATTTATCCTTTGATGTTTGTTAGGATTAGCCATAAAAATATGTAATTTATTACGCTTGTGGATGAAAAATAGGACCAATTAAGACATGAATAAGGATAAAAAGCAAGGCGGGCCCAAACAAGTGTGAAAATGCAAGGGTATGCATTTTCCTACACTACATCACTATCTAGAGAATAAGAGAAATAGAAGAGAGGGTGGCTCACTGCCAAGATTTGAAATACTACGAATGCATCTAAAATATGTAGGAAATATCGTTCCACTAAAGGGTCTGTGTGAGATCAAGGGGGTCCAAAAAGTGGCGATGTGAAAAAAAGGGAATTTTTAACTTGCTCAAAAATGCAAAAATCCGATTTGACTTTATCTAGGCTTGGGTAGAAAGTACATGGTGTCAAAGAAAAAACCAAACCGAAATATCTATCTGTTACATGTTTAGGTTGGATTTTTTTATTCTGGTTGGGTCCTAGACCGACCACTTATTTAATTTAATATATTATAATATTATATTATATGATTATATAATAAAATATTATAATATATTATAATATATTATAGTATAATATAATATAGTATATTATATGATAAAATATTATAATATATTATAATATATTATAGTATAATATATATATACTATATTATATTATAATATAAAATACTAAATGGTTACGTTACATTTCCAAAAAACTGCCAATTATTTAAAAAAGTGCATATAGTATATAATGGTCGGGTCCAAAACCCGACCAATTATTAAAAAACTACATAAAGGAAACAAATATCCATTTCTTGTTCCATAAAATTAAAAACAAAAAACCCGAGAGCTCATTTCTTCCACAATGTGCACATGAATTTTGTATCCAATGACCCATATATCCATTTGGGAGTTAATGTTTTTGCTCAAATCAATCACATTTCAAAGGTATTAATGGATTTTAATGTTTTTATTCAATTTATATTAGTTTTGCATTGATTTTTTGTGAATTTTAGTCAAAAATAGGATTTTTAATAGGTTTTTGGTTGCATTAAAATGATTTTTAACTTTGAATTTTTTTATCAATTAACAAGATTAAAATGGTTGATCCAAACCCCACTCAACATGAAAACCCTAACCCCACTCAACATGAAAACCCTAACCTCACTCAACATGAAAACCCTCCAAATCCTCCTTCGTCACGACCATTATTTCCAAACCAAAATATGCTAACAATACATGAAATTTAGAAAGAATAATTTCAAATGTTGAAACTTTGGCAACTCAACACAATAGGTTTGAACAGTGTCGAGAGGAAAAAAGGAAATTTTATTTCAATGGGTTATCATATGATGAGGTGAGGGGACTTGATATTAACAAAGCCCAGTTAGCCCAATTATTCATTGATCCCAGAATAGGACAACCCGTAAATGTGCGGAAGCCAAAATTTTCAATTAAATGGTGCACACATAAAGGAATATTAGCTTATTTATGGAGATGTTGGTGGATGGTTTTTGATAAACCATCCAACAACAATCTTGATGTCCCTTAGTATTTTCTTCAAAAAATATATGTCGATTTTGTCTTAGGGAGGCATGTCAATTACTTTGACATGAGAGATTTCCAGGGTGTTGGTAGAGGAATGCCACGGGATAGAACTGGAGAACACTAAGTCACCCTTATTCTTCCTGCTCCACCCATTTCTACCCTATCTCTAGTGCCTTACCTCGAGATTGTTTTAGATTTAGGGAGCCATAGAATTTTTTCCTTACATTCATTGAGTGGTCATTTGCTGACAAAAATCCATCATGTTGTACAACCGTATGATGGTGATGCACCTAATACATCCCAACATCATGGTGATGCACCTGCTACATCAAATTTGACTGGTATGCCATCCTCTTTAGCACATATTTGTGTGCTCCATTACTACATGATGTGCAACAATTTATGTTTGGATCCTCTTTGATGATCCACTAAGGCTCCCATGAACACATCCAACTATGAGGTGCAGGATATTTGAGATGTAGGAGTTGATAGAGCATGGAGTGGACCATTTCTACGAGATACATTGACTTCTAGGGACAATGTGGGAGCATTGATAAGAATTAAAGTAATTTAATACTGTGTTTTATCTAAATGTTTTCATATTTTATAAGAGATATTTGTACTAATATATGTTTCTGTGTTAGAATCTTTAATAGTTGTTGATAGAGGACTAGATTTACCAAGTGTGGGAGGCTATGCAATTAGCCATTTCAATCGGCCTAGTGACTCAATTTATGGTATCATTTAAATTTCTATTTAGATGTTAATTTTTGAAATCTATTATGTTTAAATACATGTACTACATACATTGATATTCTAATGTAATATTTTATTTTTATGTAGCAACTTGGTTCTTTTATAGCCATGTTGACTGAGCCTAACCCATTGGAAGAAGTTTCACAACATGTATATATTTTTTTTATATTCTCAAAATTATGATTATATGTACATGTGCATTTAAATTGTGTTACTTTCTTTTAATCTTTTATTATAGGAAACCATCTTAGCTGCTCCATCCACCCTGAGCCCATCTAGTTTATAAGCATCACAATAGGTATGTGTTTATTTTATATTGCAGATATTTATGTTTAGATAGGAGTAGATATATGTTTAATAAATATGATTATTTTTCAACAATTATATGTTAATTCGTATCATTTTTATTTTACCTACTATAGTCCTTTTCCCAACTTAGCATTGTGACAACTGTGGGACCATTTCTTTATACGAGGACTCTTGATCATCCTAAGGGACAATCATATGCAGATTATCTTGTAGAAAAGAGAGAAAGACTTGAGGTAAACAAGAGATATAATATAGTACTCATATAGTGATTTTGATGTTAAATTCATAATTTATAAATGATAGTATATAAGTTTCTATTTACTAGTCTATCAATCAACCTTTGACATAATTAATATAATTTGTGGTTTGAATTGTTATTATGTAGGAAGCTTTAGAGCAACTAAGTTCTTCGAGGAGGCTTGATTTTGATCGTCCAACACAGGATTAGGATTTGATATAAATTGTTATATATTTAGGGTTTGATAGATCTTGAGATGGAATATATGCCACAATTTATAAAACTTGTTTTGAGTAGGCATATATCCCAAATTTTTATATTCACAAACATAATTATTCTACATTTTGATATATAAGAATTGACATTCGATCTAATTTGTTCCTCTTGTGCATGTCTTTTTACTTTGAATATTCAAAATGGAATATATAATTATCTAAGAATGGTTTAAAGTTATGATCAATACATGTTATAGATTAAAAAAAATTCATTTGAATAGAACTTATGAATTACAATTGGTATTCCATCTATGTTAGAGTTTATTCATATTAAGGTTCACATACATTACATTCTATGAGACCATATTTATTTGAGGAGTTTTTTCAAAAAATTCACTACATTTTCGATTGTACTAAATTTTTCATACATGTCTACCAAAAATGTTTTATCAAACACTCAATTTGAGAATACACATGATTTCAAGCTCTCTTGAATGAATTTACATTTGATATTATTTTGTTTTTTGAACTCTTGCAATGAAGTGGGCACCTGATTTTTATTTCAAAAGAAGTTAAAACGAATGAAAAATGGTATGAGAAGAATTGTATAATATTTGTTGAGAAGAACTATTTTAAAATATGCCTCAAATAATTATGGTGTCATAGACAAGGAAAAAAAGATGAAAAGAGTAGCTTATGACAGTCTTATGGCATTGATTATTTTCATATATTAAGAACTTCAAACAAATGGATACAAATTAATGAAATATATGTCATTAAAGTGCTTATTCAAAAGTAATATTATAATCATCTTGATAAAATTCAATGTCACTCAATGTTAATTCAAGATTAATAACATGTAAAAGGTATAAAATCATCATGAATAAGAATTGCTATCCTTCAATCATAGGGGTTTGATGCAAACCTCAAACACAACCCCTACAAATGAACAAGATACATGTTCATTATATTTTTCATGTGGAATCTATACAATAATCAATAACAACAATTAAGATAACACTCAACCATGATGAAACCATTAAACAAACCAAATGAGTGTGATACAACCATTAAAAAAACCAAAACCAAATCCATTACATGCATGTTACCTTCCACATACAATTTGTATTATCATAATGCACAATAATGAATGTTTCTAACCATAATGCATGAATAAGAAAACTAGGAATACTATATGGGCTTGATGCAAACTAGTCATCATGCATAGTTCTCACAAAAGAAATAACACTCATTTGATATTGTCATATATGTCAATCAGCCTTGACCCACACCAAACTTGCTATATCACAATTTTTGTCCTATATTCCATTTAACCTAAAGCAATTGAGGATTTTTAATTGCTAAGAATTTTTCTAGGCAAAGAAAATGAGGATGATGGTTAAGGTGGATTTGAATAAATGAAGTTTTTGTCCTAAGAATTGAAAACTCTATCAAAAAAAGGGATATTGTTTTCCTAAGCATTGAAATTGAAGCAAAAGAACTAAAGACTAAAATTAACCACTTAGAAAAGGAATGAAAAGATAAGAAGAAGATTTTATTGTCAATGAAAAGGAGGTTATTCTGATCTAAAAATAGTTCCAATGCATTTGTATGGGTACTTTTAGGCTAGGCATCATCCTATTTCGAACTCAAACATGTCGAAACAATTCGAGCTACTTTGGACTGGCGATATCCCTTGAGAGTCCAAAGTGCAAAAAGACAACAATATTTGACAAGCTATTACTCAGAAACTACGATGCTTAAAAAATCTCCATCCGAGGCTATAGGATCATGTTGGGACCCTCTACAATAACCTCTCTTAGTTTTTCTATCTCAAAGGAATTTTCCCATGGTGATGAGTTTTTTGTTCAAGAAAAACTTGTCAAATGCAAGTAGTGTAAAGTTACAAAGTGGTGTAACTTTTGTTCTGCAACTTGCATAGCCAAATGAATTGTTCTTGTACACACATAAAAATGACCTGGGCCTACAAGCTCTATTTTACCACTTTTGTCCTAGCATAATTATAACATTTTAATTATGTCTTTTGTCCACCTTCGACTATTAATTAAATAATTCAGAACTATTTAATTAATTCATGTTCTTTTATTCTTCATAATTATTAAATAAATAGATCTTATTTAGGTATTTAATGCACTAGTAATTATCTAATGTCTTCCCATAATTAAATAAATTTCTCAATTTATTTAATTAATCTTTGTCATTGATGTCCTCCTGATTATCTAATAAATATATTTTACTTATTTATTTAATATGCCACTAATTCTCAAGTCTTCTTATAATTAAATAGATTTATTAATTTATTTAATTAATCGATCACCTTCTCTAAATTAAATAATTATCTTTGGTTATTTAGTTGCCTTATTTGACATTTCCCTCATTTTAAATAAAAAAAATTATTTAAAATGTCCTCACATGATTAACTGCCACTTCTTTTAGTAAATAATCTCAAAATCAATTATTTACTATTACACTAAATCCATATTTTGAATTAATTTTAATTCAAAATGGTAACATTATTCTATAAATCAAGTAATTGCTAAAATTATTGATTTTTCAAATCACATCTTCTTGTTCAATATTTATCTTCTTGATTTTTACTAATTTTCATCTCTTTGTCACATTTATTCTCCATCCTTGATTTAATTTCTTAAATTAAATCTTTTCCACTCATTTTTAGAATCTTACCCTAACCCTAATTGAGAGTTGCCATTTTGAATCTTGACCATTGAATCTAGGGAATTTCTCAATCTTCAGTCTCATCCATTCATCCAAAATTACATTTTCTATAAAATGCCAATTTTGTCCTCATTTCAACATCTCGTAATTTTACCTCTGAATTTAATCTTTCAATCCTTGAATCTCTCTTGCTTTCTTTTGAGTTTTAAGATTCATCTTGTTTTTTTAGTTAGCTACTTGCATATAGGATTTAATTTCTTATGCATAGTATTTAAGAAATCCTTCAAAACTTGGCTTAGGTCTAGTCCATAGTATAGATTTTCTCGTCACAATCTGAGGGCACATTTTACATCTCAACAAGCTAGAAGGTACAATGGAAATAAATCATGGAGGATGAAGGATTTGGTTGATATTGTTTCAATTATTTCCTTTATTTATTTCCTATCCATTCCATTTTTTATTGTGAATTTGATATAATATGCATATATGTTTGCTAACAATCTAATCTTGTAGAAGAATCCTTAGATACATTGGTGAACCCCACTTTTTGTTTTGACACGTTTTTACAAGTTGTCATACATTTTTTTGTCATTTTGTAGGTACATGTATGGAACGATGCATTTGACAGCTTATGCAATGTAACCGCTCTGTTGTGCCACATCTGATACCTCAAGCAATGCAACCACTCTACTGCACTGCATTTTCTACCTCACGAGACACATACACTCTGTCGTGATGCTTTTGAATTTTTTTGTGACACAAGTAAAAAATTGAGCCACATCTGAAAAATAGAAAGTTTTAATGGACATAAACCAGGTTGCATTCAACACAATGAGCCACATTTGCAATCCTGAATGACACATTTTCTTTTTTGCGACTGACAAAAGGATTTTTTTTAATTTTGTCTATCAGATTTCAGATTTCTACTTTTTTTTTTAATAAGGATTTTTGATATTAATATGTTTGTTGCAGCATGTGTCAATATAGAATCTAACCCATGTTTATTATTATTTTTCCAATAACTTAATCAATCATGCATGTAGCTCATAGCTAAAATTAACAATCACGTATCTGCATGAGTTTGAAAAGAACAATCACACTTCATGGGTTAAAATGAACTATTAGTTAGTTCACACTATAAAAAGTTAAAATGAATGTGTGCTTAAATTATTTTTTGACTTAGTTAGTTATTACATCTTCATATTTCAATTTGGGTTTTAAAAATAACAACCATGCAAGTGTGAGTCAAACATATTGGTGTGCTCTCTCTTTGTGTTTCAACAAAGATTGATTGAACTATGAATATGTTTTCTCTCTTTTGTTAACTTTAAAAGTTAGGCCTACTTTTGTGGGAGAAAGTACTCACCCCAAAGTGACTCAAAATAGAAACGAAGCTCTTTAGCCGAGCTACTCCTGACTGGTATACAAATGTGAATCCTAAGGGAAAGCCTAGGATTACGAGTGCAGATATATCATACAGACCAAGTAGTACTCCCCAAAACCCTGTTGAGTTTAACCTCTTCAGGCTGGAGTTCCACCTTAATGGAGCTTAATCTTGTGCCCCATGTATGACCATGCGAATGGGTACCTAAATTAAAACCTTTTTTTGTAGTGGCCAAAAACCTTTTATTCTTTGGTGCAACAATGGTCATTGTCAAGGCACCCACATCTACGCAATTTTTAGTAGAGATGATCAATATGCCATGGGATTTTCATGGAGGTTGGAAGCTTGGTTTCCCTAAGAATTGAGTGCACTATAAGGGGGAGCCCATAGGGCTAAGCTTCTAAATTCATCTGCTAAGAATATGTGGTTGGAGTAAAATCTATGTGGGATCCAAAAGAATACTATCTTTGCAGCCATAGGATTTTGTAACTATTTTCCATGTGGTTGTTTTCAATTTTCTTATGACATCACGTGTTTGCCAAAATGTTTTCAGACAACTTGAGAAAATGATAATCAGCCCCAAAATGTGAAACAACACTACCAAGTTGAAACAAAATCCTTGCAATTTGTTGATTTCTTTGTTAAAAACTCCTTTATGCGATGCTACCTCTGCTTCAAACCGCAAGTGCTAAATTTTGAGCTGCAATCGCTCTATTGCAATTAATGTGCAACTTATAAAACCACAATTGACTATCTTTCACCGTAATTGATTTACCAAATGCCATAATCCCAATTTAAAACACATTTTCCATCTGTAACATGACAATAAACTTTCCTACGATTAATTTTCTATGTCATAGTGCATTTGCTGCAATGCATTTGCCAATCTCTAAAAATTGTTTTTCACTGTCAAAATTGAGACTCAATTTTGTCCTTACCAGAATCCAACACGTATTTCTATACTATGTTTGTCAAACCATATATTGAATTTCTCAACTTATTACATTATAGGTAGCATTCTTAAGTCACCATAGGATTCCATTACATCTCATTAGTTTCATTGTTAAACTTTACCACCCCCTTGGACACTCAATTTTATTGAAGATTTTAGGAGTAGATTCCTTACCATCCTTTGTCAAAACTTTGCATTCAAAATTAGGTTATCATTGGACTCAATCCCCCTTTTGTCTTTAGTCATTATCTTTTGTGAACTATTTCCCACTCATTATTCTAGTGTGGAAATTTCACTTTGTCCTCCCTAGTCCTTTTATAGTCCATTGATATTCTAAACCTAAAGCATTGCCAAAAATTTGAGTGGTCAATTTTACATCTCCTTAGATTTACCATTAGTGAGTGCATCTTAGAATCATTTGCATTTGCATACCATTAATCTTTGCACTTCTGGTCTCATCCCATTTTCAGTACTGTCCTTTGCATACCTTTAGTTTCCTTTTAGTCTCATTTCCATTTCCACTCACCATCATTACATAGAATTATTCCAAAAAACCCAAAAATATAGTGACATAACATTCAAATATTTAGATCATCTTCCAACATCCCCAAAGTTGAGAAAAAAATTGTATGGTTGAAAATAGATTACAGAGAAAAAGAAGACTCATGGGTTCTTTTGGTGAAGACACCAACCTTTGCAGCTTTTCAGATGACATGAATTTCAATATCAACAATTTCCCCAATAATATGAATGACATGGATATAAATACCAACATGGTAAATTAACTCATTAATCCTTTCAATGAGATGTCCATGCCATCCTATTCACGCAATCCTTTTGAACAATTTTTCCACAGAGACCAAATTGGGGAATTCTTTGAAGAAGACATACAAGTTGCCTCCCAAAACCTAGAAGTCGCCTCTTTTGTCGAAGAATTCATTCTAAATGAATCAGCTAGATATCTATCCATGATCCTTGATGAAGGGGCTAGGTTACAAAAATGATTTGACCTCAAAACTATTAGAGCAACATCTCCTGATCCCCAATCACAAAATACTTCCATGGGATCATCTAACATCTATTGGGGGATCATGTACCCAAACCAACACCACATCAGAATCCGTCCCCCAACAAACAACCACTACTCATTCACAAAAATTTGGATCAATAGTGGGTGCAACCACCTCAAACCTCTTTGGGACTTTATCTAGCTCCATGAGTACATCAACAAACATGTTATTAGGCTCTTCAAATGCAATGGAAAAAAACTCATCAAACCCTTTTGGGAGGAATAAACGAAGAGTTCTCATTCAAGGCACCCAACCTAATATCCCAAATTCCTCACAGGTTAATACCAAAATTCCTTTGAGGGAAAACACCAACATTCCTCAAGGACATAATTATTTATTTGGGAAAGGAAATCAAGGCACCCAATTTTCCACTCAATTTGGGCATCAACATACTCAAAACCAGCAAGGTCCCCAAATTCAATCCAACATGGCAGAATTCCACATCCCAACTTATGTGTCTCAAGTCCATACACAACAACACATACCTCATCAAAATGCTCATTTCCAACAACAACCAAATCAAAAAACTCATTTTTCTCACCAGTAACACATCCCAAACAAACACATGTTATCACAATAGGTGGGCAGGTAATCCATACATATCACCAACATGTTTGATGCTACCCACAACTCAATTGTGGAGGGACTCACACTCCAACTTGTTTCTCTTCAAATACAAGTGGAGACCTTGCAACGAAAAAAAAAAGTCTTACATGTCCCATGACATATGCCCATATCTATTTGACACAACCTTGTATATGCCACTATTTCCTCATGGATATGTGGTGCCACATTTCCCTAAATACAAAGGAAAGACAAACCCCAATGAACAAATAAGAGAATTCACCACTAGCTACATGGACATTGCATATGAACAAACCTATCTCATGAGACTCTTCTCTAGAAGTCTCGTAGGCCATGCATTGGAGTGGCTCTCATTATTGCCTACATGAATCAAAAAATGGGATGAATTGGCAAATAAATTTCTTGAAAACTACACCTATAACATTGACACGGATATTGGCATTGCCTCGTTATGTAGACTTACCCAAGAGGATGCAGGAGATAATTTTATCTCATTATTCCAAAGATGGAGAACCTTAGCAAGCATATGTCCGGTAGAAATACTTGAAAAGGAGAAAGTCACCATGTTTGTACAAAATCTCTTGGGACTGCTAAGATATGGCTTACAAGTCCATTATTGTACCACTTTTGTTGACCTTGTTGAAAAAGGTGTTCAACTTTCAAAATCCTTGATTGCCAAAGGCGAATTAAAATATGGTGGAAAAACAATCAACACCACCACAAACACTAACCCAAGTAATTCCAATGACAACCAAATATTGGGTTAAGAATAAACAAATCACCAATGATAGTGTGGTTCATGCAAAAAACGTTAATGCAATAGGTCATGTATTCACCATCAAAGGAGTTCAAAATCAAAATATACCTATGACCACACCCACACCAACTACCAATGCTATTCAAAATAATCCTGCTCAATCTAATCAAAGGCAGCCATGTCAACCATGACAATTTCAAAAACGCATATACACTCCCTTGGGTGAGCCTATCAAAATTTTCTTAAATAAATTTATCCAAAATAGTGTCATAACTTTGGAAGAAGCTAAACTATATGACCCTAGTTAGTTCAAGCCATCATGGTGGGATGATAATGCATTTGCTTATTACCACTATGTCAAAGGGCACAAAACTTCCTCTTGCTATAAGTCATGAAATCTTTTGCAAGACCTTATTGAAAATCATACCATTGAGTTAGGAGGTCAACCATTTGCATCTAATTTAGATCATACAATCCATAAGAACCCACTACAGGATCATGGTTCTGGTAACCCCTCCTCTTCCAACACAAAGAATAACAATAATCAAGCCAATCATGTATGTCGTGCCTTCAATTATTTTGGTGGTACCATCATTAACTATCTCCACGCTGTTGAGGAAGATAAATGTGTCAATGCCATTACCATTAAAAAGGCCTTGGAATGCAATGTCACCACACGTAAAGGCAAGGTCACCATCCCAGGTCCCTCTACTCACCAGCCTAAAATTACCATACCTGGTCCCTCTAACAAGCCATTAAAAACCTAGGCTAGAGTTCAACCTTATTTAGAAATTAAACAAAACACCCGCTTAAATCTTCATCCTTGAATTTCTCTGCATTTCATCCGCACATAATGCCATCTTGGATAAAGTCCTGTAAGAGTCTTCCATCCCAAACAATATTGATTTCAATAATTTCAAAACTATGGTTGGCTATTTGACTTTGCCTCACCACATTACCTTTTCATACACTAACTATTCCTCACCCAAACCATCTCATAATGATGCCCTTCATATCAAGGTTTTTGTCTGTAAGAATAAGGTTAGATGAGTCTTAGTATATGGTGAAGTAGGATTGAACATCTACTCTTTAAAATTGGTTAAAGCTCTTGGCTTCTCTGATGCATGTGTGGATGCGACCAAGAGCATTGTCATCAAGGCGTATGATGGTGAAGAACACACTTCAAAAGGCATCATCATAATTGCAATTCATGTGGGACTATTTATTATAGATACAACATGCGAAGTCCTGGATCATGACATACATTGCAATATATTACTTGGTCGCCCATGGATTCATGCCTTAAAGACCATTCCTTCCACATACCACCAATGCCTGAAGTTCCCTTTTGATGGTACTAAAATTACTATCCCAAGAGATCCTGATCCATTTCAATATTGTACCAATCTGAGAGCCACTATTGAGCACTAGGTACCCATTAATCAGGAAGCCTCAACTTCCACCTCTTCAAAATATATTGACCCATCTGCGCTCACCAAATCATCCATATCCATTCCATCGACTTATGCCCCACCATCCTCCTCAGCCTCCATACCAAGTAATGACCTTCAGATCCAAGACCTTGGTTGTGGAGAATTCAAACTAAATATGGCTTATTGTATCACCACAATACCTAAGCCACGTAGAGTCTATGGTAGACTATTTTTTCGCATTCGAGCCTAAAACAAATTTCAATGTTCCACCAAAAATAGTATTCAAACTATGAGGAGATATGGGTAATGAAGTCATTATCGACATAGCTAACTAGATCTACAAATATCCAGAAGGATTTACTCCACTACTAGTGCATCTCTATGGAAAAGGCTATGACATATGTGAGGCATTAGGTTGTAAGAACACAAGTGGCCTTGGAAAAGTCAACAATGGAAGGAGAGAACCTGTTATTATTTTTGCAAGACCAAGGTACATGGGGCTAGGGTTTGACCAACTCGGAATTGACAATAGATGTAGCTATGAACTTTCAAGTGAGGACATAATGACTCCAGAAAGTGTCAAGACAATTGAAGAATCACTTACCGAAACTGACTCTAATGAATGGGAATGGGGATCTATGAAAACCCTAAGTAACTATGATATTGATGAACTATTCCTGAAACCTGGCCAACCCACTTTTGAAGAAAGATTCTAACAAGAATACAACATTGATCCTATTGAACATCAATCTAAAAATAAGGAATGGGTAAGCATTCCTTGGGATCCAAAAGACCATAAATTGTTGCTGATAGCATTTGAAGTATCCTGCCCCATTCCTGAGCCCACCCATGAACATGACATGCCTGAACCTACTATCCATGCCTCTCATCCACCAACCACTAGTGATGATGCTAATAATTTTATCCCCTATTATGACTATGAATACAAATCATTTGAATATGAGCATGTTCCATCCATTGCATCTAATACAAAAGTTGAAATTGACAACTTTGTCTTCACACTTGAGGCTTCAATTTGTATGCTTTCCACATCTTCCCCATCTTTGACCAGCACTGACGATGGGATTTCCTTTATTTACCCACAAATTTTTGACTGCGACCAAAAAGAGCCACCTATTATGGATATCTTTCAGAATGATGAGGCCATTGTAGAGTTCATGGGACTCTGAGAGGGCATACCGTGGGGTGATCACAAAGCAAGATTTTCCATTGACCTAGATTGTGCAGCTTACTTTGGGGAGACTGTGCAATCCTCCAGTCAAAAAAATACAAAGAATAAAATAATAAAAGAAATGGATTTAGGTGAATACAACAAGCAACCTTCTAACAAAAAAATAGTAAAAGTAAAGGATGTATCCAAAGTTGAAAACCTCTCAGAGGTGCCTAAGGATGGAGGATTGGACTTTCTTCCCATAACAAAGGAAAAATTGGCTATTCTTATTGAAGACATCATAGAAGTTAACATAGCTACACCAGAGAATCCCAAAATGGTTCTCTTGGCTGCATCATTAACAAAAGAAAAAAAACTTGAGTTTCAACAATTCTTCATAGAAAGGAATGTTAACTTTGCATGGTCATATGTTGACATGCCAGGCCTAGATCCAAAATTCATATTGTATCATCTTCCTCGAATTCTAGGTATCAAGCCAATCAAGTAAAAATTATAGAAAATGCATCCAAAAATTGCACTACTTGTAAAGGCTAAACTAAAGAAGTTATGGATGATGGATTCATAATATCAGTAGACTATGCCAACTGGATATCCAACATTGTCCCTATCACAAATCCATTCAGACAAATCCACAACTAAATGGATTTCAGAGATTTAAATAAGGCTTGTTGAAAAGATTATTTCCCATTGTTGAATATAAACATGATTGTTGATCTCATAGCACGGTACTAGATGTTGTCTCTCATGGATGGTTTCTCAAGCTATAACCAAATCTACATTGCACCTAAGGATCAACACAAAATGGAATTTACATGCCCATGGGGAACATACTGTTGGAATGTCATGCCTTTTGGATTAAAGAATGTTGGCACCACATACCAAAGAGCTATGACAAAAATATTTCATGAGATGATGCATATCCTAATGGAATATTATGTGGATGACATTTTCACCAAATATTTGACATAGAAAGATCATCTCAGGGTCTTGGAAATTTTTTTTAGATGGCTAGAAGATTACAAGGTTCGTTTGAACCCAAAAAAATGTGTCTTTGGGGTTACTTCGAGAAAAATATTGGGCTACATAGTTTCACGATGAGGCATAGAGGTTGATCCTACTAACGTGAAATAAATTCTAGACATGCCTCCACCAAAAAGAATTAGTGAGTTAAGAACACATCAGGGCAAATTACAGTCCACCTAACGTTTCATTGCATAGTTGGTAGACAAGTGTTAACCATTTCAGTACCTATTACACAAAATTATCCCCTTTTTATGGACAAAAAAATGCAACACATCTTTCAAACAAATTAAATAATATATATTGACACCACCTATCCTAATGCTGCCCATTGAAGGCAAGCCATTGATCCTGTATGTCTCTGCAACTGAAAATGCATAGGGGGCATTATTGGCACAAAATGACTATGAGGAAAAAGAAAGAGCCATATACTATATTGGTCGCACACTGATAGGATATGAGTTGAACTATACAACCATTGAATGTGCATGCCTTGTAGTTTTCTTCGTAGCATAGAAACTAAGACATTACATGCTAAATCACCAAATGCACCTAGTAGCTAAGATTGATCCACTAAAGTATCTTCTCAGTCGAGCAACATTGGCAGGTCGGTTAGCAAAGTGGGTCATGATTTTAAGTGAATATGACATATAATATGTTGAGCGCAATGAAATAAAAGGATAGGTAATAGCACATCAACTTGCAAATGCACCCATCCAAGGCACTCATCCACTGATAACTAATTTTCTTGATGATTCTATCTTTCATGCAGAACCTATATCACCTTGGAAACTATATTTTGACGGGTCCCACACTGGTCATGGCTTAGGGGCTATCATCTTGCTCATCACACCACAAGGGGATTCCATTCCTAAAGCATTTAGTATCACCTTACCTTGTACTAATAACATTTTAGAATACAAAGCGCTAGTCACAGGACTCAAAATTACAATTAAATGGAAAATTCATACATTGCTAGTATTTGTGGATTCTCAGTTAGTTATCAACCAATTGAATGATGAATATGAAACAAAAGATGAAAATTGTCTCCCCTACAAGAGAATGATGGATAGCTTCCTGAAATATTTCAAAATTATTTATTTTGAACAAATCCCAAGGACACAAAATAAGGCAGTTGATGCCATGGAAACTATTGGATCTCTCTTAGACATCCACAAAAATGTGCCCCAATTTGAGTTCTTAGTGGAATAGCTATTGATTCCTACATATTACATCCTAGAGTTAGAAATGGTTGCAAGATTGTTGGTCCCAATTCGGCTTGGTACCAATAAATCTATGATTATCTTAAGTCCCAAACCCTACCACCCAACCTATCCAATAATCAAATAAAATCCTTCATCTGAAAAGCCGCCTGACACACCATCGTCAGTGACACCCTATACCACCATGGATTTGATAACACCCTTCTTCATTGTCTCGACACTGATGAAGCCCAAAAAAATTTATGAGAAGTACATGAGGGTATATGTGGATCTCATTCAAGTGGTCCAACTCTAGCTAGGAAAGTCATCAGACTTGGGTACTATTGACCGACACTAGAAAAAGATGCTCTTCAATTTGTTAGAACATGTCAAAAAAATTTAGGTGCACAGTGACTTAATACATGCATTTGCATAGGAGCTGAGACCAATCACTTCTCCATGGCCCTTCACACAATGGGGACTCGACCTCATGGGCAAGATCCATCCATCCTCGTCTAACGACCATAAATTCATAATCACTGCCACTGAGTACTTTACTAAGTGAATTGAGGTTGTCCCTCTCACTTACATCACCAGTAAGAAAATATCTAAGTTTATCCTTAATTACATCATCTATTGGTATGGTGTCCCACAATCCATCATAACATATAATGGTCATCTATTCAAAAACCAAGATGTTCATGAACTCTGTGATCAATTCCATATCCAACACCATTTCTCCATACCATATTATCGACAAGGTAACAGTCAAGCTGAGGCATCAAATAAAATAATTCTTCGCATTCTTAAGAAGACTGTCAATGATGTTGGTTGAGATTGGCACCTACAACTCAATCTTTCCTTGTGGGCCTACCGTACCAGCATTCGTACACCCATTGGAGCCACTCCATTTTCCCTTTTCTACGGATCTAAGGCCATATTGCCCATAGAGGTCAAAATTCCTTCTCTCTGAGTCTCCTTGAAGGGAATGATCGATGATGAAGAGTACAAATAGTCTCACCTACATGAGCTATAAATGTTACAAGAAAGATGACAAAATGCCTTGAATCATTTGCAGGCATATCAAAATCATCTCTGTCGGAGCTATAGAAAAGAGTGATGGTGAGAAAATTTGAAATTGGTGACTTGGTCCTCATGCAGAATCTAAGAAATCAGGTTAATTATGAAAAGATTGGAAAGTTTGAGCCTAATTGGCTCAGTCCTTATATTATTACTACAGCATTCTATTATGGAGCTTATCATTTGGCCACACCTGATGGATAAAAATTGATACAACCCATCAATAGCCTACATCTACAAAAAATTTAAACTTAGCATCAGAGAGCTTGGCTAAAAACCTAAAAATACAAAAAAAAATTAAAAATTAAAACAAATTGTCCCTTGATGAAAACCTGGCAAATAGGCGTCTTGGTGACACCAAAAAAGTAATTAAAAAAGGAAAAAATAGTAAAAAGAAATGAATTCATCCAATAGTGAAAACCTTGCAAACAGGCACTTTGGATAAGTACCATGGTGAAAACCTGTCAAATAGGTGCCATGCGTATTCAATCATTGCTCTGCCATCTACTTTTACTCTAATTGGCCTTCATCCACTTTGCATAATCACAACAGCTTGACAAATTCACGACCTTCGTCATAAGTCCTGTAGACACAAAAAATTGGTCTAGGCCTGCAAACACCACTTTCGACATAATTTATAATATCCATGGTCATGATTAAATAATGTTAATTATTTAATTACCCTTTCTAACACATATTTCCTCTATTAATTAAATACCATTTTTAATTAATTCACTAATTCATAATAACCTTTATTCACATTGATTAATTAAATAAGTCATGTTTATTTAATTATGTCGCTAACTAATTAATTCTTCCTTCTTAATTAAATAATTTATTTTTTAATTATGTCTTTGTGATACTTCAACTATGATTAAATATTTATTATTTAACTATTCATTTAACCCCCTTTATCTATAATTAAATGTTTATTATTTAATTTATTCAATTCCACCTTTACAATAGTCAAATTAAATAAATGATCTTTATTTATTTAATTAAATCTCTCATTTTTAATAAATTAACATTTAATTCATTTATTAAAATTATTTATGTCACATTCTTCTATCAATCAATTGACTAATCATTCACTCACTTTCTGACTCAAGATCTATTTTTAGTTCTCTAGTTATCTTCAGATTCAACATCTGATTGTCTCTGCAAGAGGACTCTCTATCACAACTAGTCAGTTAACTAGTTCTAACTCATATGCATGATGTGTTTATTAATTAAACATATTTATTTAATTAAGTAACTCATGTTTGCATTCAAATGCATTATTCTTCGAGTTCTAACTTAGTCTTTGACATTCAAAGTCTATTTCTTCTATTTTCAAAGATTCTTAACTGAATATTAAGATCTTGAACTCTTCTTTCTATTTTTGAATATTCTTGACAAAAGATTAAGTTATCATTCTAACTTAATCTTTATCCTGCAGTATTTTCTGACTCATGTTCTAACTCATGTTCTATCTGACATAGAACTCACATCGTATGGAATTCATCAATCTCGTCCGTCGATCTCTCTTTGAATCTGAGTCGATCGTTCGAAAACCCAAAATCTATAAAATGGCCTATTATTATGATTATTCCTCCTCTCGAAATCATACACTTTTGAGAAGAAACTTATCTTCGATATTTTTCTTAGACATTCGACGAAGTTATGCTTGCATCAATACTAAAAAATCTGAGGGAAAGACTACTGAAACAAAAAAATGGAGAAGAGAAATCGAGATAATTCGAAGGAGTGAATGCATATTCGGTGATATGTTTTCAATTAATTTTTTTATTTATTTATGTTTACTTATTTGTTCTTTGTTGTTTTTGATTTCGATTGTTTGTTAGTTTAGAATTGATCATTGTAATATGTGTATCTATTAGCATTTAATCTCCAACAAAAATCTAGGTCATACATTTGGTGAAGTCGATGTGAACATGCTTCAAATTCATGCAACATCTTTTCATTTTTCCATTTTTCATTTTTGTAGGTTATCGTATGGCACACCACATTTGTTCAAAAAAATGATGCATTTGTCCTCGCATATCACATCTACCATATTACGTGATGCATTTTCCATTTTTCACCTCATCTGTGAAACTATGCACTGCATCCACCTATCAACAATTCACGAACTGCATCCGCCTATCAACATTGAGCCGCATCTGTGGCTCGAAACGCCGCATCTGCCTGGTAATGAATTTTTCAGTTTTTAGTCATTTCCATACATTTTCATTTTCATTCTCGCTATTTAAGTTATTTTGATTTTCAGTAATGTTTTTTTACACTTGTGTTAAGGTGGATTAACTTAGTGTTTGTAGGACGAAGCATAGAATACGATAAAACACAAACCATTGTTTTTTGTAGGACGAAAATTGAAGACACCAAAAAAAAAATTAGTAATCATTTTGCGTGCAGGACCTAATGAATTTGTCAATTTTATTTTTTTAAGCTTTGTGTTTGGTAGTTAGATAATTTTCATTTGGATTAAAAAGAACCATTGTTTGATTTGTTTGGTGTGAAAGCACGTTTTTGTAACCCTTCACGATTTTGTATATCAGAGTATCCTCTCCCCTTGCGCAGTCATGTGATCTAGGGTGTAAGTGAAACAATTACTGACTCTAGAACTTGGGCCTATCTTGGTGGGAAAAAGTACTCACCCAAGATGACTCAGACTGGTAACACGCTAAAGCCAAGTGACTTCCACCCGGTATATAAAAATGGATTTCTGGAGAAAGCCTAGAAATCACACTCACTATTCCAACGAGAAGGGCAGAAATGGTCTCTCGCCGAGCTGAATAGTGCCCCACGAATGGAAAGCCCTTACTAAACACCATGTTGTAGATTTTCCAAAATCCTACTTTTTTGCTAGCACAGCAGGTTTGGACCTTTGAAGTCATCTTACATTCTTACGGTTCATGTGTGGAGATGAGATGTATGCCATGGGAGTTTCATGGGTACAGTAGCTTGGCTACCCCATATAAGTGTGTCATGGAGGGGAGCTAGTGGGGCCAAGCTACTAGTCATCCGCCTTGAATATGTGTAGCTGGAGAAATCCAAGTAAGAACTCAACAAGTATTGTCCACAAAGCCTAGGTTGTAAATTTTTTTGGTCTTAACAATCCTATCATCATAAACTGAAAATACATTGATTTTTGTGCTTGTTTTTTGTTGTATTCATCAAAACACTTGATCAACAAAATGGAGTTAGTTGGAAAAACAATCTTCAGAAAAATGCAACTATCATGGTAAGTCTCAACTGCCAATTTTAACAGCGCATCTTTCCTAGCGAGTCACAATTTTTAGGGGAAATGCCACATGTGTCTATCAAAAAAGTCCACTTTTACACAGTCCAAGTTTACAAGCCGCAATTGTCAAACTTTGAGTCGCATTTGTGTAAGCAAGCCACATCTATCATTGGAAACACCACATGTGTTTGTCAAAAAGTCCGCTTTTACAGTTTAAGTACTACGTGCCACAACTGTCAAACTTTGAGTCGCATGTGTATATGCAAGTCACATCTATCAAAGGGAAAACCGCATCTATCTGTCAACAAGTTTAGATTCATAGAGTCGTTATTCTGAGCTGCAACTGTTACCATGAGCCGCATCTGCCAAAACATAAACTGCATCTGTCACAAGTCCAAATCACTAGTTAATATTTGAAACCAGGTTTTAGTCAAATCACCACATGCACATTGGTAAACCACATCTGTCAAAATTAGAACCATGACTGATAGGTGAACCGCATTTGAGTAATAACATAAAACTTAGCAAACTACAAATCGAGTCTGAAACATAATAGTCATTTTCACTTCTATTTTTTAAAATCAACCTTGGGACAAAAACTGGAAAACTTTTCTCAAAAACCTTGCATTATTAGGTGTCATATATATCTTAGTCATAGTCAAACATCTTAGTCATAGTCATCCTAATTTGTATGCATATAGATACTTCCTAGGAAATTGCATATCATAGAATAGGTAACTTTCCTCATCATTGGATACGTTCATGTTCTGATTTGTCACAAGTCATTGAACCTAGTCACTTTAGTCCTATTTGTGAATCTTTCTAGGTAAGTAGTCTATTTTGGTCAGTGAATCTTTGTCCTACAATCAGGTTCCTTAGTCAGATTCAAATCCTTGCATGCATTTATTCCATAGGTGGTAGGTTATACCCATTTTAGAATCATTTACCATCATAGTCTACTCGAAATTTTGCATATCGTTCATCCTGTCATACGTCATCTTAATATACATCATTTTAGAAATCATTTTTAGCAACATACTTTATTGTCAAAAAATCCAAAAAACATAGACATAGGACATATCACTTTTTAGACATACTCTGAATTACCCCATTTTGAGCAACTTTTCATGGTCGAAATAAGGTCTCAAAAGAAACAAAAAGAAATGTTGGACCCTAGAAAATTTGTCAATCCTTTTGTAAATCAACCATCAAGGAAAGAAAGAACACACATACCTTTGCTTGAAAAACATTTCACTAGGGACACACATGGACAAATTTACATTGAAGACATAGACGCCGCTGTACAAGATCCTGAATTTGCATCCTTCATGGATGAGTGTTTGGAAAATTATCCCCAACGCTATCTAGCAAATTTTCTAGTAGAAGGTGCCACACTTCCATAAATATTTGACATTCATACTTTGAAAACACTGTCTATTCAACCGACACAAACTGTGATGTCGAGTGTTTCTATTCCCCAAATCACCGCAACAATACCAATTGGCATACCAACTCAAAAATCATCAATTGTGAATCCAACCCCTTTCAACATAACACAAGGTTTTCAATTTACTGCAAGAGAAACTTCATCAAACCCCTTTGGCACTAACATAACTTGTAAAAGATCCAAAGTTGGCATGAATATTTCTTTACCAAATCAAAACACACAAACTAGAAATATTCCCAATCCAAATCAGAACATGTAGACAAGATATATTCCCAATCAAAATCACAACACGCAGACATGATATATTCCCAATCCAAATCAGAACATGCAGACAGGATATATTCCCAATCAAAATCAGATCACATAGAAAAGATATATTCCCAATCCAAATTAGAACATACAGACATGATATATTCCCAATTCAAATCAGAACATTCAAACAAGAAATATCCCCAATCTGAATCAGATCATTCTAACAGGGTATATTCCCTCGCCAAATCACAACTCGTCACTAAACATGGCATTTCAAAATATCTACATTGATCCAAACAATGGCAACAACATGTCCTTGAAACAAGTAGATTTCCTCCAAAACCAAATGCAAACTCTTCAACAATAGATGGACAACATGTCTATGTCGGGCAAACAAACTATCTCAACATAATATCTATGTCCATGTCCATTCGACAAAGTGCTTTATATGACACCTTTCCCTCATAGATACATTATACCAAATTTTCCTAAGTATAATGGGAGGAAGAATTATTTGGAACACATTAGAGAATTCTCAATGGCGTGCATGGACATATCATATGACCCCACATACTTGATGCGACTATTTCCGTGAACCCTTATAGGGATAGCATTGGAATGGTTTTCTAAATTACCATATGGCATATGATCTTGGGGTGAATTAGCTGAGAAGTTTGTCAAACACTTTGATTTTGACATAGACAATGAAGTAACAATAGCAACCTTGTGCCACACGACACAAGAAGACGGTGAAAATTTCACCCCTTTCTTCCAAAGATGGAGAAGTCTAGCTAGTAGATGTCTAATTGAAATATCCAAAAAAATAGAAGGTCATGATATTACTTGAAAATATCAATCAAAAACTGAGAGGTGACTTACGAGTACATTGTTGTACGTAATTCCTAGACTTGGTACAAAAGGGCATCATCCTTGAAAAAGGCCTCATTGACAAAGGAGAAATAAAAGTACCAGGCAGAAACCCAGTTGTCCAACATCAAAATGCACCAAACGATAGAAACAAATTCTAGTCTAGAAACAAAAATTTTATGAATGATGACATCGTTGATGCTAAAAACATACATATAGGACCCATTGTCACACTTAGAGGTTACAACCAAAATGAAGACATGATGAATAGTCCAAATCAAATAGCCAATTATGTCAAAAATTTACAACAACGACGACCACAAAGGAGATTTCCTACACGTGAATTTACCCCTTTAGGGCAACCAATCGAGAAATTTTTCAAAGAGTTGATTAAATATAATCTCATTAAACCTTTCGAACCATGAGAATATAATCTTGGACAGTTTAAACCATCATGGTGGGACAACAACACCTATTATGACTATCATCGCACAAAAGGACACAACCTACAACAATGTCGATAGCTAAAGAATATTATATAAGACTTTGTTGAAAACAGAACCATAGAGGTCAATGGGTAGAAAAATACTAAGAATAGTGATCATAAAGTCTTCACAGACCCATTACATGACCACACGAAAGGAAAAGCCTCTAGTTCAGGAACCAAGAATAATCCATCAGACAATTATACCAATACCAAGTATGACTATGGTAAAGGAATGATTGTAAATCACCTCCGAGTTGCAAATGACAATGTCAACACTATCATCATTAAGAAGAATTCAAAATGTGTTGTAAATACACACAGAACTAAGATAATTATTCCAAGTCCTTCTTTTGAGCCATCTACATAGACTTCCAAGTTTAGATACAATCTCCTTGATCAATTGAGCAAAACCCTCGCACAGATATCCATTTTGGAACTATTGACTTTATCACTTGAGAATCATGCCATTCTTGACAAAGCTTTGCAGAACATGACTGTTCCTACAAACTTAGATGTCAATCATTTCAAAGAAATGGTGGGATATTTGACCAACTCACATCATGCCACATTTTCCCAACGAGATTACTCAACTGAAAAGTCTGATCATAATGACCCATTAAACCTTGAAGTCCTAGTCCATCAAACCAAAGTTAGACAAGTCTTGGTAGACGGAGGAGTAGGTTTGAACCTATGTACCCTAAAATTGGTTAAGGAATTAGGATTCTCAGAAGAATGTGTAGAAACCTTTAAGAGTATAGTCATCAAGGCTTACAATGATGAGGAAATATCATCCAAAGGAGTTGTCACACTCCCTATCATAATTGGCCCAACAATTATGAACAATAGCTTCCAAGTCTTGGATCTCACCCTTCCATACAACCTATTATTAGGTAGACCATGGATACACACAATAAAATTTGTACCTTCAACATATCACCAATGTCTTCAATTCCCTTATAATGGCACTGAGATCACAATTTATGGTGATCCATATCCTTTTCAATATTGTACAAGCCTAAGGGAAACTCCACAATGACAAGTACCAGTTAACCAAGAAGCTTCATCATCCACTTTATCCCTATATTTTGACCCATCACATCTTACCAAGTCCATTTCATTCAAACCACCATCAAACACTCCTAAGATCGAGATCCAAGACAAGGGTTGTGGTGAATATTACATAAAGGAATCATACAATGTCAATCAACTGGTTCCACCTGAGGCATATGGCCTACCCATGGTAGATATAAGATAGTTAGTAGTCACATTTTGTGTTCCCCCTACAATGAAATTGACCAAATGGGGAGGGTTAAGTGAAGAAATTATGGATCAAGGGGATATTACCTCCTGGTTGTATCAAGAAGATGATGAATACCCCTCACCGTCTATTCAAATAGCTAAGGACCAATATGGAAAAGTCTTTAAGATTATGCAAAATGAAGGCTATGGTAGGAACAATGGGTTAGGACTACATTGAAATGGAAGGACGGAACCGATCACTATCTCACCATGACAGAAATACCTAGGGCTAGGGTTTCAGCTGCTTAGAACTAGGTTTCCTAGTACTTCATCACCATTTCAAGAGGAAGAGTGTGCTTATGCAAGCATCAAGACATCTCACAAACCACTTCCCCAAGTCTACAATGAGTCTCATGAATCACTTCCCCTAGTTTATGATGAATCTCCTGACTCAAGCGATTGTGAATGGGATTATTTTTCCTCTACCAGTACCATGAACATAGATGATATCTTTGGAGAATTTGACCTAAAGGTAATACCTATACCAAAACCATCTAGTCCCCATCATAGGAAGCACTTGTCTAAAGAATAATGGCATAAACAGTATTATTGGGAAACCCTTGATCGTGCATCTTGGGCACCTTCCAAACCATTTTTTGACAACTCTGCCCTTACAATAGTCCCAAAACAAAGTATACCTACTTATAAGAAAAGGAACAAGAAGGAGTTAGTCCAAAACTTTTGTGATCATGTCAACCACTCTATATTCACCTTTTCATCTTCTACCTTTAATAACTTTGATGATGACATTCCTCTCATATATCCCAAACTTATCGACTGGGATCAACAACGTACACCCATCATAGATACATTTGAGAATGACGAAGCAATTTCCAAGTTCATGGGACTTCGAGAAGGAATACCAAGGGAGGATCATAAGGCTGGTTTGACCATAGAATTGGATGACAAAGCATATTTTGGGGAGTCTATTTACACCTCTAGTCGCAAAAATGAAAATAAAAAGAAAATTAATGAAAATGAGAAATATGATGCATCCCTAGGTGAAAACCAAAAGGTGCCTTTGGACAAAGAAATAGTCAAAATAAAGGACATATCCAAGGGAAAAATCCTCATTGAGGCACCCAAGGATAAAGGTTTAAATATTCTCCCCATAGAACAAGAAAATTCACCAATGCTAGTAGAAGAGTCTATTGCAGTCAACATAAATACAGAAGAAAACCCTTGGCACATATACTTTGCAGCATCATTGATAGAGGCAGAACAACCCGAGTTTAAGGAATTATTCGCAAAAAGATAGATAAACTTTGCATGGTCATACATTGACATGCCTAGGGTGGATCCAGACCTTATATTGCACCATCTACCGTTACAACTAGGTATTAAGCCAGTCAAACAAAAGCTAAGGAAAATGAATCCACAAATTGCTCTACTGGTCAAAGAAGAACTTAAGAAACTCTTGGATGTTGGATTTATAAGAACTATAGACTATGCAGACTAGATTTGAAATCTTGTGCCAATGACTAAACCAACTAGGGGCATTCGCATTTGCAGAGAATTTAGAGACATCAACAAGGCATGTCTTAAGGATGACTTCCCTTTGCTGAACATAGACATGATAGTAGATCTTACAGCAAGATACGAGATGCTATCCCTCATGGATGGTTTCTCTGGATATAACCAAATCAAAATCGTAGTTGAAAACCAACACAAGACAATTTTCACATGTCCATGGGGCACATACTATTGGAATGTTATGCCATTTGGGCTTAAGAACACAGGAGCTACCTATCAACGAGCAATGACTACAATTTTCCATGAATTTTTATACACTCTCATGGAAGACTATGTGGATGAAATTATAGCTAAATCATAAACAAGGGCAGATCACTTGAAGGTTCTAGACAAGATATTCTAGAGGCTAGAGAATTACAATGTTAGGCTAAATCCGAAGAAGTGTGTCTTTGGAGTGAAATCAAGGAAACTTCTAGGGTATATCATTTCCAGAAGAGGCATTGAATTAGATCCAAAGAAGGTAAGAGCTATCATAGAAATACCTCCTCCTATGACCATTGGTCAACTAAGAACACTACAGGGAATATTACAGTCCATCAGGCGTTTCATTGTACAACTGGCAGACAAAATACACCCATTTCAACATTTTCTCAAGAAAGGAGTACTATTTGTGTGGATACCTAAATGTCAAGAAGCTTTCCAAAAAATCAAGGATTACTTGCTCACTCCACCTATTTTAATGCCACCTACAGAAGGAAAACCATTGATACTATACATTTCAACAACTTAGTAAGCATTAGGAGCTCTTCTTGCACAACACGATGATTAAGGTCATGAGAGAGCAGTCTACTACATCAGTTGTACCTTGGTAGGATATGAATTAAACTATAGCAACATAGAACATGCCTATCTTACAGTATTGTTTGATACTCAAAAGCTTTGGCACTATATGCTCAATCGCCAAATAATGTTGGTCACAAAGATTGAGCCCCTCAAATATCTCCTAACTAAGGTAGCATTAATAGGCCGATTGGCTAAATGGGTTATGATACTTAGCGAGTATGACATTCAATATGTGGAGAGGAAGGCTATAGAAGGAAAAGTGATTGTAGATCAGTTAGCATATGCACCTATGAAGGAAAACCATCCTTTAGTGGTGGATTTTCCTAGTGAATTTATCTTTAACATTGACACTAGAACCACATGGAAATTATACTTTGACGAGTCATATACACAACGTGGTTTAAGAGAAGGTATTCTATTTGTTACAAATCAAGGTGACAACATTCCTAAATCATTTAGGATTGCTTTCCCTTGCACCAACAACATAGAAGAATATGAATCCTTAGTGATAGGATTAAAAATGGCAACACAATGGAATATTAAGATTCTACATGTTTTTGGTGATTCTTAGCTAGTAGTCCGAAAAGTAAATGATGATTATGAGACTAAGGATGAGAAAATTTCCCCCTATAAGCACATGGCTGATAGTTTCAAGTAGTATTTTGATGGTATTTCCTTTCAAAAAATACCACATATTCAGAACAGGGTTGCAGATGCTATGGCAATTGTGGGTTCCTTATTGGATATTCCAAGTAACATGCCTAAGTTTGAGTTTTTGGTTGAACAATTGTTGGTCTTCGCCTATGATGTTCCTAATTTTTTGATGGTTTATACAATTATTGTTCCTACTTCCCCTTGGTATAAAGACATATTCAACTATCTAACTGGCCAAACCTTACCTCTAGATCTATCAAATAACCAATGTCGAACCTTTATCCGTAAGTCAGCTAAATACACAAACAACTTTGTGAGAAGTGCATGAGGGTATATGCGGATCCCATTCAAGTGTTCCTACTTTAATCCATAAGATTATGAGATTAGGTTATTATTGGCCTACAATGGAGAAAGACTCATATATCTTTGTAAAGAAATGTAGACAGTGTTAGATACATAGATATTTGATAAGAGCACTGACATAGGGGCTTCATCTGATTACATCACCATGGCCTTTTACCCAATGGGGACTTGACCTCATAAGTAAGATACACCATCCATCATCTAAAGGCAATAAATATCCAAGTTTATCTTAAACTATATCATTTGTTGGTATGGTGTACCCCAATCCATAATCACAAACGATGGTTTCCCATTCAAAAACTAAGAAGTACGCCATTTATGTGAAGAGTTTCATATCAAACATCATTTTTCCACCCCATATTACCCACGAGGTAATGGCCAAGTCGAGGCATATAATAAAACCATTTTTAGAATCCTAAAGAATACTATCAATGACGTTGGTTGTGACTGGCACCTACAACTAAATCCTTCCTTATGGGCTTACCACACAAGCATCCATAATCCCACTAGCCCCACTCCATATTCCCTAGTATTTAGATCCGAAGCTATCTTACCTATTGAGGTTGAAATTACTTCCATGAGGGTATCCTTGAAAGGTCACATTGAAGATGAAGAATACCATGTATCCATATTACAAGAGATAGAATTACTGGATGAATGAAGAAAGAAAGTAGTAGACCATTTACAATCATATCAGAATCATCTTCCTCAAAGCTATAATAGGAAATTTCTAAATAGACACTTTGACATTGGTGACCTAGTTTTAATGGAGAATCCCAAGAATCAAGTTGAACGGGAAAAGCTAGGAAAGTTTGAACTTAAATGGTTAGGGCCTTATATTGTCACAGAAGCTTTTGGATCAGGAGCATACCAACTCTCTACTCCTAAAGGAGAGCCACTTTTGTCACCAATCAACAACCTCCATTTGAAAAGGTTCTATGCATAGCTTCTGAGAGTTTCTTGTCTTAACCAGAAAAGTACAAAAAAAAAAGAAAAATAAATAAAATGGTTACCTTGATGAAAACCTGGCAAACAGGCGTCTTTGTAACACCAAAAGTAACAAAAAAAGTAAAGAGAAATAATCCATCCAATAGTGAAAACTGCTTCGATGGCACTATGGATAAGTACCATGGTGAAAACCTGGAAAACAAGCCCCATGTGTAGTTGAACTCACTCTTCCATCTACCATCATTCCAATCAGACTTTTCATCATCCCTCATAATAAATGGTTGTTGTATCCATTGCTTGGAACTATTAACATCTAACATCCATTCCATCACACTCCCCACCCCATCTCACATGTCTTATTCCCAACTAGGGTCAAATCCTTGTTATGTTCCATGAAGACCTTGTACATAGCATTACACCATTGAAAAATCTCCTGAAAAATCCAAAAAACATTAGAAAACTTTAAAAAAAAAAAAAACATGTCGAAAAATCCCAAAAATAGAGTCAAGTCAGTCATGTTAATTCAGTTGTAGACATAGTTGAACTATGTTGCCTCTGCGACTGGGACGTAGGCAAGGCCATCAATCGATGTGCCCTTGAGGAATTAGGTCTGTCTATCTAGGTTTGTCATGTATTACACACATTAAAATTGTGACTCTTTGTACATTCAAAGTCATGGTCATGTCGAACTACAAGGTCTCTGCGTGTACAGCATAGGCAAGGCTAAACAATCGATGAGCTCCCAAGACCACACTAGGTCAGTCCAATGGGGTTTATCACACATGTTGCATATCATTAACTTAGATGCATTTCTTTAGCTGCAATAGGTCAGTCCTATTGGGTCCCAAAAATTATGGTTTGAATGAACCACGAGAGGTTGCCAAACTCTCACTAAGCTATTGGTCAACTAACAAGGCCAACTAGTATGGTTGAACCCTCTACTCTTAAGGCTCTGCTAGACCTAGGCGGGTGCACCTATATGAGCAGCACATAATTTGAATTTATGTTTCCTACTTGATCTAACTGCCCACAAATGACAATTTAACAGTGGTAAGATATGATCTTAATTTGGTCTGAATTATATATGCAATATCAAGGTATGAATTAATATGTTCAATTAAGAGATGTCAAATGATATGAATAAAACTAATGTAATGAAAATAAGGGAGACCAGTGCCTTATTGGGTAAAATGGAGTCAAATGGAGACATATGATGAGTAGTTTCTATCTAGAAAATTCTCTAATCATTTGGCATACAATTATGAGTTTATAACTGGTATAAACATGCAAGGATGTAATTGATAAACCCTACTTGAGGTAGAATATCAAATCCAATCATCTAATTCTTCTTACCAATCCAAATGACATTCCTAGATTACTGTAATTCATTGAAAGGAATTTAATTCTTCTTTAAAGAATCCAATAAATCAAATCACAAAGGAACAACAAATGTGCACTGATAAATCAAATATATACCTGACATTTCAATTTAAACAATGAAGAAACATCAGATTTGAGACAATTAAATAATCGCAGGAATCCAACAAACAATTGATACCAGAATGAAATCACCAAATCAACAGTCTTTCATTATCTTCCTTGAAATTCATACATGCAACATAGTATCCTTGAATATCATTATGAAAATACAGTGCTTATAGTAGTCTATCCTATTCTAATTCTACTTCTTCTAAATTTTCTATTTATCCAACAATAGATACTTATACATTTAGTTTGCAAAAGGATGTGCCTTTTCGAAAAGTCTTAAGCATAAAATGTTAACAAGTTTATCATTAACTAATTTATGTTAATCCATAAATGAACTGCAGACATGTTCTCTATATAATCCTAGTGCTTATGTGTGTTTACATCTCCTACCACATCATGGATCACGATCTCCATCATCACCATTCACTTGTTTTGCTCACATTCTTCATACAATGTAATATCCTTTGCAGTGGTTGCGTTCAATATCTCTTGGAGTATCGAGTCGCATTCTCCTTTCCATGTAGTCGCTTCTTTTAGTTCTCCTTCATCATCGCAAAATTTATTCAATCTATCATTAGCAGCTTCAATCAATCCCTGCACATCCCCTTGTAATTCCTCAAATAATTCCTTGTTCTTATCCATGATACGATTGGCATTTTCGATTTCTGCAGCATTAGGAGTCCCCTTTTTTATCTCCTCAATTCGTTCTTGGATTTTTTCATCCACTCTTCTATATTCTTTTATAGCATTGACATATTGTGAATGTTTTCCCAAAATTTTATTTAACCAAGTTTTTAAAACAGCCTGCCTCTTTTTGATGATTGTAGTGAGTGTGTCTACTTTTCCTTGTGAGTATGCACTTGACCCTTCCCAATGGTCCCTTTTCTATGAACTCTCACCTTGGGTGAGTATCTTCTTTGGCCCTATTACAACACCTACCAGGTCCTTTAAATGTTCATTCTCTCTCAGCATTCTCTCATTATTGGTTTTATACATTTCCCTCTCTTTGTTCAATGCTTGGATCTAGGCTTTATTCAACTTTTATATATTTATCCCAGTTTTTGCAGTTGCCACAGGATCAGCCTCTCTAGCCTTTAGAGTCATGACATGTCTGAATTCCTTCTAAGTATCAATAAAAATTTACTTCTTGTGAGGGGGATACAAAGCCCAAATCATCAAGGTTTCATCATCAAGATTGTATCTTGATCCTATATACACCTTTGTCACCTTCTCTATGCTAAGCTTGTGAGTGGCATTATTGTATTTTAGGAAATTGTTGAACACTAATGCAGAATTGAGATCCAACCCTTGGAAAATCATAACACCTACCTTTTTTAGCATCTCTCTTCCCTTTTCAGGGGTAGAGTTTATCATCTCTTTATCCACCTCATCCCTTAAGCTCTTTAATAATTGGTCCTCATTTCCTGGTGTGACATTGTCAACTAGTCCTCTTATTTCCTTTCCTTTTTGTTTGTATAAAAATGTTTTAAAGTCTGAGGTCTTCACAAATTCATCATCTACTATAAAAATCCTATAATCTTCATGTCTCATATCCATATCCATAGTTTCCTCAACATTTGTTTCTCTGGCATCATAGGCATAATCTTGAGTCCTTATTCTTGATATCTTCCTAGATGAGCCTTCTGGCCTGTCAGCTTTTGATATTGCTTTAATGGAGGATAAAAACTCAACATCTACCAACTCTTGATCATGCTTCTCAATCACCATTTCTGCTTCCTCTACCTCAAATTTTCTGATTATGTCATTAGATTGGTAGGGCACATGCTGATACCCTCAAAAATTTATTCTTTGTCACGCAGAATGGATATATCACTCTAGATCAAAGTTCTTTCTTGATGGTGCTCTTCTCATGTTGTAGTGCAATAACTTATCTAGAATCAGATTGTAGCCCTCCTTTGCCAATACAGTAAAATAGCCAAAACACAGTGTACTGAGCATAAAGGCCTATTTCCCATATGAACTCAAGTTCATGACACTCGAGAAATCCATCTGCCTAACAATTTCTAAGTATGCTATTCTATCTGGGATCGTTCTAGGCAAAATGAATGGTGTATCCTCAAAACCATATGCCCTAATCATTGTGGCATTCTCTAAGCAATACCAATCCCCCTAGTTGTGGTTGATTGGTCCATTGTAATCCTTAGGCCTAAGAAACCTCTTTACTTCTTCAGATAAGGAATAATCACAAGGATGATTAAAAAAATCTATACAAAGGCTTCAGAAAGAATTCTTCAAAATGCAAAAAATTGGATTTAGCAAACCTATTGTCCTAAATAGCAGTCCATAACTGAACATGCAATGGCCTACCTTCCTTATGAGATTGTGAAATCATCAGCTTCTGGGGCCATAATCCTAACTCTTGTCCAAAAATATAACACCAAGTGCATCAACAGTGAATAATTCCTAAGATGCAAGACAGAGGCACCATTCTTTATCACTATCAACCCTTTATCCAATTCCTTAAATGCATGTGAAGCATAATCAAATTATCTGGAATTGTGATACTGAATATTTGCAGCAATTACCATGGGCACAATTGCCATATGCTTTGGGACTTCCATCCCCAATACATGTCCCACTGAAAAATAAGTGTAGTTCAATTAGGGTTCAAAGAGGTCCACATGAAATGGTGGTCCCTCACTATCATCCATAGGAGTAAGTTTGCAATGACACCTTATTTTGTGCAAGGGTAATCTCCATCCTTTATAAATGGTGTCCATTCTTCTGAATTCACTATCTAGTTCTTCACTTATTATTTTCTCACTGCATATTCCTTCCAATTTGAAAACCTCAGGTATTGCATTCTTAGATATATGTATTAATGGATTCCATGACAAATAACATATAGCTTTATTCTTCAAGTTATAATGACCAACCATAAATTTTACCAGTTCGACATCAATAAAGACATTAGGGCACACTAGTTTTCCCAAATTGAGCCTCCACGGATTGCATACTGGCTCAAAGTGATTTCTCCTATGATAATGGAAATTGAACAACTCATACCCTCTAATTGGAGTCCAAACATCCCCTATGAGTTTGCATTTTTTTTCTAATTTGTCAATTTCCTCGTTGAGTTGCGCAGAACGCCTAGCTTTAGGCCCAGAACCAGGTAACTCATCTATGATGTATTGATTTAATTTCCTTTTAGTGCCCTCTAGTTGCAATTAAGTTTTTTGCTTCTTTGCCTTTGATTGACTACCCTCCCCGCGTTTTCTTCCCTTTATTTTTCTTGAACTAGTGCCTTCCATATTCAAAATTCACATATTTTGAGAAGATGAGAAACTTACTGTATTTTTCTTGCAAATCTAAGTCAGACAAATGCCCTAATTTTTCTGCTAGTTCACATGCTCTCTTTCGCTATCAATTCTGTGAAATAATGATTTTAATTGAGCACACCCTGATATGCAAAATATTTTATGCTTTGTGGTGCCATTAATGTCTTTACTCAGATATGAATGCTGCAAGTTTTTCAAAATTCTTGTTGTCACATCAAGGATCATACCGGCAAGACATTTCAAATCTTTGATCGATCTGCCTGTTGAATGTTCAACCATCTGCTAAGACGTCTTGCAGTTTTCCCGACATCACAAGTCTCTTAGTTAGTTTATTTCCTTTTTCTTTTTATATCACCATGACCTTCACCTTACTCCAAAAGCTCTTCATCTCACTGAGATGTTTACTTTATTGACTTATGTTGACAAGACCAAGCATTTGTTCTACTAATAGAGTGATACTCACCGTGATGTCTCTTAGATCTCCCCACTAAGACATATCTCACTGATACACCTTTTCTTTGGCAAGACCACGTGCATTGTCTTCTCAATATCCTTTATCTCCGCATGCTTAGTTCTATTGGTGTAACCTGAGGGGTTGGTAAACTCTCCAAACTCTTCCCAACCTCATTTGTCTTACCGAATGAGTCTTCCCTTGCTTTATTAGGAAGACCAATAACGCTTCGGGTAGTGTTTTGAAAAATTACTCCGATGACCATAGTCTCTCTGATAGAATTTATTTTATTCATATCGGTAAAAGGTAACATAGCTCGATATGACCTTACAACATCACACCGATACCTTTTTTCTTGCCAATAAGAAATATAGACCTGCACTCTCTTGGTGTATGAATTTATCGGTATGACCCTTTTGATGTCTTGCCAATATACTGAGGAAATGTATTTTATCATTGATGAGACCTGCATCAACTTATGTTGATATTTTCAAATGTTAAAGATTTAATGCCAGATGAAATTTATGGGGCTTTTATGGCAAAATTTAATCCAAAATTTGGTAAAATATGCTATGTGAGGATTTTTATGTCTATATTATGAACCTTTTTGGGATACTAATAAGCATGAAGGGTTAATGGGGTTGTCAAAATTTTATAGTTCCGACAGTGGCTCCGTCTGGGGATGAATGATTATGAGATCATTGCAAGGATCTAGATCTCTGGGTGAGTAGAACAAACATTATTGATGAAAGCAAGTGGAGATGAAAAATGATCCTAAACTACTGTACATGGATAAAAGATCAAAATAGGATTTATAGGATTGTCCATATACTAGCAATTTCCTGTATCCTTTACTTCCTATACTACTATGCATGCAAAGTTTATGAGAAGTTTTCTTCAAGATTTTTCCATGCACTGGCAACCCTTGATCCTCTATAATTTTTTAAGAGAAAAAGTTCTTTAGAAATTTCCCATGTACAGGAAACTCTTGTTCTTCACCACTCATATTTTGCAAATAATATGAGTCCTCTCCTTGCTTGCCAATAATAACAAAAGGTCCTAATCACAAGGCCTCAAATTTTCCATGCTTTCCCTTCTCTTGGCATCTAGAATTCCACATCAATACCAGATCATCCTTTTCAAATTTTCTATCCTTTTCCTTTCTATCAAATAAATAATTCATTTATGCTTGAAATTTTATGTTCTGGTTTTGAGCTATTCTTCTTATTTCATCAAGTTTTTCAAGTTTCCCCATTCTCTCCTCCATTGGTTCAGGAACATCTATATCTTCTTGAAGGATAAATTTGTAAACTGGCAATAAATTTTGTAAAGGCATCCTAGCTTGTGTTCCATACACTAATTCATATGGGGATTTTCCAATTTCCTTTTTGATAGTAATCCTATCTTCCCATACAACCAACCTTAACTTTGAATCCCAGGATTTTTTGTTTTTACCGAGCATCCTTTTTATGATTTTTAAAAGATTCTTGTTGCTATATTCTACCTGACCATTGGCTTGTGGATGATATGGGCCAGAATAAGAAACATTAATGCCATATGTTCTACAAAACTCTTTTAACTCATTAGACTTGAAACACATGCCATTATCTGTAATCACTCTCAATGGTGTACTGAATCTAGTAATAATGTTATCCATTAAAAAGTTGATTACAACTTTACTTGTTGCTTGCTTGGTTGGGATTGCCTCCACCCATTTGGTGAAGTAATCAGTGGCCACTAGTATCCACCTATGTTCTCCACTCGATTTCTCTTGTATTTCCCTAATGAAATCAATCCTCCACTGATGAAAAGGGGCTTCAACCTGCATGGGTTTGAGTGGTAGAGCTCCCTGATACTTCATTTTCCTTGAGAATTTTTGGCATGCTTCACATTTCCTTACATATGAAAATGAATCATTAAAAAATGTTGGCCAATAATAACCTGTCTTGAGGATTTTATGTGCAATTGCCTTTGCGGAATAATGGCCTCCTTAGACCCCTTTATGCATTTCCTTCAGAACATGATAATCTTGTGACTCATCCAGACATAACAACAACATTCCATCTTTGTTTTTCTAGAATAAATCACCTTCTATAAATACATATGTAGAGGCCTGCAGTTTAAAAGTTCTTTTCTAGTTATCATTGAATCCTTCTGGGCGCTTTGTGTTCCTGAGGTAATGCGTGATGTTTGTGTACCAGGCTGTATGCTCAATACTTTCAAATTCATTTCCTTCTTCTTGTACATTGCAAACTTGATTTTCCTCAATGTTTGTTTTTACCATCAATTTGGCCAATCCACTGCCTCTTATCAATTTAGTAATCTATATTTCCATATCAAATTCCTAAATTTTGTTAATCCACTTGCACCTCTTCCCTGTCACTTCTGATTGTGTCAAGATGTCCTTGACTGCTACATGAGGAACATATGCAATTACTTTGGCTACAAAAGATATGGTCTAAAGGATTTTGTGGCCTTTACTAGTGCAAAGGCTTGTTTATCCATTATATCATACTTCAACTCCGATCCCTGTAAATATTTACTAAAGAAAGATATCGGTTGCTCATGACCATCCTCATTTTTCTGTAACATGACAATAGTTATTGTATGCAAGGAATCAAATGAAAATATTTGTAAAGGTTTCATGAAATTAGGAGATTTGAGGATAGGGGCTTCCTTAATGGATTTTTTAATGGATACAAAGGCTTCTAATGCTTCTGGGGTCCATTCAGTTTTTTGTCCTTTCTTTAGCATTTTTTATATGGGTTTGACAATTTCAGCAAAATTGGACATAAACCTCCTAACAAAATTAATCTACCCAAAGAATGATTGGATGGCTTTCACATTTTTAGGGATAGGAACCTTATCTATAGCCTCAACTCTCTTAGGATCTATCCTAACTCCCTCTTTTGATACAATGTGTCCTAAGAGTTTTCCTTTTGTAACAACAAAATGATATTTCTTAGGATTCAAACTAAAGCCATATTCTAAAGCTTTAATGAATATTTTTTCTAGATTTTCTATATGATCTTCAACCTTTTCTGAGTAAGTTGTAAGGTCATCTTGATACACCACCATTATAGCATTGATGAGGTAAAAAAATGCTAAGTCCATAGCCCTTTGAAGGTTGCTCCCACATTAGTGAGACCAAAAGGCATTCTCACATATACATATGTTCCCCATGGGGTTGTGAAAGCTATTTTTTACTGCTCTGATTCCTTGACCTTAACCTGATTATAACTTGAAAAAATATCCATCATTGACAACAAATCACACTCAGTCACTTTATGTAGTATAGCTTCCATGTTAGGCAAAGGGTAATTATTCTTGAGGGATGCTACATTTATATTTCCGGAATCCACACACAGTCTTATATCTCCATTTTTATTTCTAACAGGAACAAAGTTTGACACCTATGTTGAGTGCCTCATAGGTTTGATGATGCCTCCATCTCTAATCTTGGTCAATTCTTCCTACATTTTTGGTTCTAGAGTGGGGTTAATGGGCCTTTGCTTCTGTCTAAATGGATTTGCATCTGCTTTCAATGGAATTTCATGCTGAAATAAATCCTCCCTATATGCTTTGAGATCCTCATAAGACCATGCAAACACATGTTTATACTTTCTTAACAATGAAATCAGCATTCTTCAGATAGTAGGGCTTATCTTCTTCCCAATATATACCTTCCTTGGTGATAGTTCAGTTCCTAAGTTTATTTCCTCAATATCTTCCCTTTTTACTGGTGTCTATTTCATAAGGGATCGATCACTTCCATCGTATACTCTTTCTAATGCCACTAGCCCCTTGGGAAGTTTATTAGTTTTAAGTTGTAAGACCTTCTTTCCAAATACTATATGTTATCCATTTATTTCTTCCACAAAGGCATTGAAATCAATTTCCTGGGCTTCATACTGGTCTATACATTGAAGGAATTTCAAAAGATTAGTGTCATCATTAAAAACCTGCCAACTATATACATTGTCAAGTACTGTAGGTCTTGTTTTGAATTCAACTTGGGATACTCTTGCTAACGTGATATCATCTTGTTTTAGTGCTACATGTTCCAATAATTTTTCCATTATATTTTTTGATTTGTCCATCCAATCAATGGAGAAAGCATCAAGTAGTTCAATTGTATCCCATATTGCATTTCTGTACTATTTCGGTCTTTTTTTTTTGCTACATATTTTGATCTGATTTGAGATACAACCAACTCCGAATCTCCAAAAAATGTTAAGAGTTTGATCTTGTGTTTAACAGCTAAATTCAATCCAGTCAGCAAAGCTTCATAATTCGCTACATTTTTTGTACATTCAAATGCTAACAAAAATGAATATTTGAAAGTTGAACCATCAAGAGATATAAAAACTATCCCAACTCCATTTCCCTGCTGGCTACAAGCTCCATCAAAGTACATTTTCCATATTCCTAGTTGATTTTCACAAATATTTTGATCAATTGGATCTTTTCTTATTGATTTAGGTTGAGATAGTTCCACTCTAAAACTCCCCAAATCAACATCACATAAACAATTAAGTGGCTCTTGAGGAGCATATTCAATAATTTGATTCATTCTAGGTTCTCTATACAATTTGACCTCTTCTCCATTCACTGGTATGGTGGCATATGATAATTCAAATTGTACATTGCCTCCTACTGCTTTAGTCCACTGTCTTGATAGAAGCATTCCAAACTAGGGAGGTGTGTCAATTACACTTATGTCAATAGTGTAAGCAACTTGTGGGTAAGTTGCTAATCTCATTTCCACATTCTTCATTATTCCCATAACTGGGACAAGCCTGCTATCCATGGTGTAGCATTTACCTCCTTCCACATCTATCCACAAACCAAGTTGTTTCATCACCCCTACTGGCATGATATTCATAGAGGCACTTGAGTCTATCATACAATTTCTTACTAGTTTGCCACTTATGAGTAAGGTGGTAAAGAATGGGTCAATCTGTGGTGTGTTCATTAGGCAGGCCTCTAGGATTTTTGACCTCCTTCCTTTTATTATTGATTTCAGAAACTACTTTGTTTTCAGGGCTTATGTTTTGATTTCCATTAAAAATTAATTGTATGGCATCTTCCCTATATTCCTTGATTTTCATAATTTCAATGAATGGGACAGACATCTTGAATTGAAACAAAGCTTGTATAAAGTCAAAGGATGTACCTTCAGTTCTGATTACCTTTTTAGGTTCAATGACTTCTCCTTTGTTCTCTTCTTTTTCCCTTTTGGATGTTTGATCTGGCTTTTGCTTCTCAATGGGAAATTTTTTACTTTCCTCCTTAGGAGATCCCTTTTGTTCTCTTTGTCTAGTTGTTTATCATCAGTCCCTTTTGATGTCTCATCTGATGATTTTTTATTTTTTATAAATATCCCCCTTGGGACACCCTCATCTCTATTCACCATTCTATTTCTCAAACGATATTTTTTTTTAGCTTCGTCCACTGTTGCAATTGTCAATATTTTAATCTCTTCTTCACTTGGTCTTCTTATATTGCATATATTAGTTTGACTTGATGCAACAGGGGAATCTTGCTCATTCTCATTTTCTTCATGATCAGAAAAAACATGCTGCTCTACTATGTGAATATTGTATTTTTGGTGATCGACATTATACTCATATCCTTCCTCCTCTGAAGATGCATATTTTGGCTCCAAAGAGTTAAAAGTGTGTTAAGTTAGGTAGACAATCTGGTCTTCCCCACCATCATTTTCCACCGTGTCTTCTTTCGGTATTGACTAAGCTATTACACAATTCTCTGGGGAATGTGGTGCATAACAGACTGAGCACCATGGACTCTTATCTACCATATATGCTCCCTTTCTTTTTAGTGGATCACGTGTCTCCTTATTTCTTGATCTATCATTTACTAGCTTCCCATCCTTCCAGTTTGTATTATAAGGCATGTCATGTAGCCTTGGTCTTTCATTCCTATATTTGTTCTCTTGTTTATTTGGGGGAACTTATTGAGGAACCCTAGGGTTTTCCCTTTTAGAAAACATCCCTACAACTTTCCTATTATTTTCAATAGTTAAGGCTATCTTTTGGGCCTCAGCCAAATTCCTAGGACCTCTATTTCTTAATTCATATCTTGTCTTGGGGTCAAAAGATTTAAAATAGATACTCAACATAGCAGGATCAACCAACTTGGATGCCTGAGGTATTTTATTATGCAATTTAAAAAACCTTTGGTTAAAATCAAAGGTTGACTCATTCTGATGTTTTTGGATAGTCACTAACTCGTGTAAGGAAAAATCTAATGCATATTGATTCCCATATTGCTGAAGAAATTGCTCATGAAATGCTTGAATGGAATATATGGATGTTGTTGGTAGACTGTTAAACCAGTCCCTGGCATCCTCAATCAGTGACATCATAAATAGTCTCATTTGTACATCCTCATACTGCATATCCAAGTCTTGAATGATTGCTTTAAAATTTCTCAGATGTTCCTCGGCTATAACTGTATTACTTCCTATGAATTTAGGGACTAGATTCCTCCAATTGTTGTCAAGAGGGTAAGGATATTTCTAAAATCTAGCAAGATCAAATTGTCTAATCATGGTTGTGCATTGTGGAGGGGGATTTTGGAAATGTTGATGCTGGTATAGCGGGTTATGATTTTCCATATATTGTGGACCTTGTGGGGGTACATACTGCTAATGAGGAGGTGGTTGAATATTTTGGTGTTGTGGTGGAGAATTTATGTTTCTATATTGATTTCTAGGCTAATTTCAGTGGGCTTTAGGGGAATTTGATGGCTTCATATTGTTGTTCTTATGTGGGGGCGTATATTTGGGTGAATAAACCACTAATGTTTTGATTTGAGCTTTGCGTAATTTCATCTTTCTTAATTCTTCCATTGCTTGAAGTTGTTGTTCATATTCAACCCTTAATTTTTCTCCATGTTGCCTCATTTTCTCCCACTATTAATCTTCTTCATTTTGTGTCATGAGTTTTTGGTTTTCTTCAAATGCTTCATCATACTCGAGTCCTTCCTCGTAGAGTGTTGTTCTCTGCTCATATTCATACTCTCTTCTTTTTCTAGCTTCAAACTCAACCATGTGCTCGTTAGCTTTCTCAAGGTCTACTCGGTGGGAAGGATTTATCTTCCCCTCAGGAGTGTGAAGCTCTTTAGACCGACTCTCTTCATTTACAAGTGTATCATATGAATTATGTGTTTCCAACAATAATTTTGATGCTTTATTTTTTGTTGTTGTGTCAGGTCATTAAATACTTTCTTTCCCTGATTTTTTTTGTAGTTTTACTTTCCTTTATCATCAAGACCATCCCCCTCCTTGTACAAATATATCCTTCATTGCATCTTTTTAGAAACTATGATGGTCTGAACTCTAGGTTGATTCCTTTCTGATTTGTATCTTATTGTATTAGTCTCCATGTTTTTATTCATTCAGAGTCACCACCCACTTTTTCTAAAAGTGAGAAAAGGTTTTATTATTTTACCCAGTGGAATCAATTTTCAAATTTTAATTATGTTTTTATTTTAATGACTCTAAATGGAAAGGTTGTCTACCACCGAACTTCTCTCTAGTTTCCCCAGCAGAGTCACCAATTCATTGGGTCTCAAAACCACTAGTTTAAATGAACCACGAGAGGTTGCCAAACTCTAACTACGTTACTGGTCAACTAACAAAGCCAACCAGTATGGTTGAATCCTCTACTCTTAAGGCTCTGTTGGATCTAGGCGGGTGCACCTATATGAGCAGCACAAATTTTGAATTTATGTTTCCTACTTGATCTAATTACCCACAAATGGAAATTTAATAGTTGTAAGATATGGTCCTAATTTGGTATGAATTATATATGCAATATCAATGTATGAATTAATATGTTCAATTAAGAAATGTCAAATGATATGAATAAAACTAATGTAATGAAAATAAGGGAGACTAGTGCCTTATTGGGTAAAATGGAGTCAAATGGAGACCTATGAAGAGTGGTTTCTATCTAGAAAATTCTCTAATCATTTTGCATACAATTATGAGTTTATAACTGGTATAAACATGCAAGGATGTAATTGATAAACCCTACTTGAGGTAGAATATCAAACCTAGTTATCTAATTCTTCTTATTGATCCAAATGACGATCCCAGATTACTGTAATTGATTGAAAGGAATTTAATTCATTTTTAAAGAATCCAATAAATCAAATCACATAGGAACAACAAATGTGCACAGATAAATCTAATATATACTTGATATTTCAATTGAAATAATCAAGAAACATCAGATTGGAGATAATTAAATAATCGAAGGAATCCAACAAACAATTGATACTAGAATGAAATGACCAAATCAATAGTCTTTCATTATCTTCCTTGAAATTAATACATGCAACATAGTCTCCTTGAATATCATTCTGAAAATATAGTGCTTACAATAGTTTATCCTATTCTAATTCTACTTATTCTAACTTTTTTTATTTATCCAACAACGAATACTTATACCTTTAGTTTGCAAAAGGACGTTCCTTTTTGAAAATTCTTGAGCATAAAATATTAACAAGTTTATCATTAACTAATTTATGTTAAGCCATAAATGAGCTGTAGACATGTGCTCTGTATAATCATGGTGCTTATGTGTGTTTGCATCTCCTAACACATCACGGATCACGATCTCCATCATCATCATCCGTTTGTTTTGCTCACATGCTTCATCCAATGTTATATCCTTTGTAGTGGTTGTGTTCAATATCTCTTAGAGTATCAAGTTGCATTCGCCTTTCCATGTAGTTGCTTCTTTTAGTTCTCCTTCATCATCATAGAATTTAGTCAATCTGTCATTAGCAGCTTCAATCAATCCTTGCAAATCCCCTTGTAATTCCTCAAACAATTCCCTGTGCTTATCCATGATACGATTGGCATTTTCAATTTCTCTAGCATTAGGAGTCCCCTTTTTTATCTCCTCAATTATTTCTTGGATTCTATCATCCACTCTTCTATGTTCTTTTATAGCATCCACGTATTGTGAATATTTGCCCCAAATTTTATTTAACCAAGTGTTTAAAATAGCCTGCCTCTTTTTCATGATTGCAATGAGTGTGTCCACTTTTCCTTGTGAGTATGCACTTGAAAGTTCCCAATGGTCCCTTTTCTGTGAACTCTCACCTTGGGTGAACATCTTCGTTGGCCCTGTTACAACACCTACCAAGTCCTTTAAACATTCATTCTCTCTCATCATTCTCTCATTATTGGTTTTATACATTTCCCTCTCTGATCAATGCTTGGATCTGGAATTTATTCTACTTTTCTATATTGATCCCAATTTTTACAATTGCCATAGGATCAACCTCTTCGGCCTTTAGAGTCATGACATGTCTGAATGAATTCTTAGTATGAATAACACTTTCCTTCTTGTGAGGGGGATACAGATCCTAAATCATCAAGGTTTCATCATCAAGATTGTATCTTGATCTTGTATACACCTCTGTCACCTTCACTATGCTGAGCTTGTGAGTGGCATTGTATTCTTTTAGGAAACTGTCGAACACTAATGCAAAATTGAGATCCAACCCTGGGAAAATCATAACACCTACCTTTTGTAGCATCTCTCTTCCCTTTTAAGGGTTCATGTTTATCATCTCTTTATCCACCTCATCCCTTAAGCTCTTCAACAATTTGTCCTCATTTCCTAGTGTGAAATTGTCAACCAGTCCTCTTATTTCCTTTCCTTTTTGCTTGTATAAAAATGTTTTAAACTCTGAGGTCTTCAAAAATTCATCATCTACTATAAAAGACCTATAATATTTATGTCTCGTATCCATATCAATGGTTTCCTCAACATTTCTTTCTCTGGAAGCATAGGCATAATATTGAGTCCTTATTCTTGATATCTTCCCAGATGAGCCTTGTGGCATGTCAACTTTTGATATTCCATTAATGGAGGATAACAACTCAACATCTATCAAATCCCGATCATGCTTCTCAATCACCATTTTCACTTCCTCTGCCTCCAAGTTTCTGATTTATCATCGGATTGATAGGGCACATGCTGGTACCCTCCAAAATTTATTGTTTGTCTGGCAGAATGGATATATCCCTCTGGATCAAAGTTCTTTCTTGATGGTGCTCTTCTCATGTTGTAGTGCAATAACTTATCTAGAATTAGATTGCAGCCCTCCTTTGCCAATACGGTAAAATCACAAAAACACAGTGTACTAGGCATAAAGGCCTATTTCCCATATGAACTCAAGTTCATGACACTCGAGAAATCCATTTTCCTAACAATTTCTAAGTATGCAATTCTATCTGGGACTGTTGTAGGCAAAATGAACGGTGTATCCTCAAAACCATAAACCCTAATCATTGTGGCATTTTCTAAGCAATACCAATCCCCCCAGTTGTGGTTGGTTAGTCCATTGTAATCCCTAGGCCTAAGAAACCTCTTTACTGCTTCAGATAAGGAATAATCACAAGGATTATTGAAAAATATATATAAAGGATTCACAAAGAATTATTCAAAATACAAAAAAATGGAATTAGCAAACCTATTGTCCCAAACACTAGTCCATAACTGAACAAGAAATGGCCTACCTTCCTTGTCAGATTGTGAAATCCTCAGCTCCTAGGGCAATAATCCTAACTCTTTTCCAAAATATAACATGAAGTGCATCAACAGTGAATAATTCCTGAGATGCAAGACAGAGGCACCATTCTTTATCACTATCAACCCTGCATCTAGCTCCTTAAATACGTGTGAAGCATAAGAAAATGATCTCGAAATGTGATACTGAATATCTATAGCAATTACCATGGGCACAACTACCATATGCTCTGGGACCTCCATCCCCAATACCTATCCCACTGAAAAATAAGTGTACTTTAGGTAGGGTTCAAAGAGATCCACATGAAATGGTGGTCCCTCACTATCATCCATCAGAGTAGCTTTTCCATAACACCTTATTCTGTGCAAGGGTAATTTCCATCCTTTATAAATGGTGTCCATTCTTCTGATTTCACTATCTAGTTCTTCACTTATTATTTTCTCACTGCCTATTCCTTCCAATCTGAAAACCTCAGCTATTGCATTCTTAGATATATGTATCAATGGATTCCCTGACAAATCACATATAGCTTTATTCTTTGGATTATAATGACCAGCCAACAATTTTACCTATTCGACATCAATAAAGACATTAGGGCATACCAGTTTTCCCAAATTGAGCCTCCACAGATTGCATATTAGCTCAAAGTGATTTCTCCTATGATAATGGAAATTGAACAACTCATACCTTCTAATTGGAGTCCAAACATCCCCTATGAATTTTCATTTGTCGTCTAATTTGTCAATTTTTGCATTGAGTTACGCAGAATGCCTAGCTTTAGGCCCTAAACTAGGTAATTAGTCTATGAGGTCTTGATTTAATTTCCTTTCAGTGCCCTCTAGTTGAAATTCAATTGTTTGCTTCTTTGCCTTTGATTGACTACCCTCCTTGAGTTTTCTTCCCTTTATTTTTCCTGAACTAGTGCCTTCCATATTCAAAATTCAGAATTTCTAAGAAGATGAGAAACTTACTCTATTTTTCCTAGAAATTTAAGTCAGACGAATGCCCTAATTGTTCTACTGGTTCACCTACTCTCTTTCATTGTCAATTTCATGAAACAATGATTTCGATTGAGCACACCCTAATATGCAAAATATTTTATGCTTCATGGCACAATTAATGTCTTTACTGAGACATGAATGTTGCAAGTTTTTTGAAATTCTCGGTGTCACATCAAGGATCATATCGACAAGACATTTCAAATCTCTGGACAATCTGTTTGTTCAACGTTCACCCATTCGTTGAGACATCTTGTAGTTTCCTTGACATCACAAGTATCCCCGATAGTTTCTTTCCTTTTTCTTTTTATATCACCATGACCTTCACTAAAGTAATTATCACCCAAACTTAATGAATCGGGCCAATGGTTCTTCACCTTACTCCGCAAGCTCTTCATCTCACTGAGATGTTTACTTTATCGACTTATGTCGCTGAGATCAAGCATTTGTTTTTCTGATAGAATGATACTCGCTGTGATGTCTCTTAGATCTCCCCGTTGAGACATATCTCACTGATATGCCTTTTCTTCGGCAAGACCACGCACATTGTCTTCTCGATATCCTTTATCTCTACATGCTTAGTTTTGTTGGTGTAACCCAAGGGGTCAGTAAGATTGTCCAAACTCTTCTCGACCTCATTTGTCTTACTGAATGAGTCCTCCCTTGCTTTATTGACAAGAACAATAATACTTTGGGTAGTGTTTTGAAAACTTACTCTGATGACCATAGTCTCTCCGATAGAATTTATTTTATTCATATCACTAAAAGGTAACATAGCTCGATATGACCTTACAACATCACGCTGATACCTTTTTTCTTGCCGATAAGAAATATAGACCCACACTCTCTTGGTGTATAAATTTATCGGTATGACCCTTTTGATGTCTTGCTGATATACCAAGGAAATGCATTTTATCATCAATGAGACCTGCATCAACTTATGCCTATATTTTCAAATGTTAAAGATTTAATGCCAGATGAATTTTATGGGGCTTTTATGGAAAAATTTAATCCAGAATTTGGTAAAAAATGCTATGTGAGGCTTTTTATGTTTGTATTATGAACCTTTTTGGGATACTAATAAGCATGAAGGGTTAATGGGGTTGTCAAAATTTCATAGTTCCAACAAGTCCTTTAGGGTATCATCTCAAGTCATACAATGTCAATACACACACACAATTTTAACCAGTCAACAAATTAAAACAAGTCATGCACCAACAAGGCAACATCTCAAATAGTCATCAAGTCAATATCAAACACAATGTCAAAGTGATCAACCTATGTCTCAGCAAGATATGTCTTTCTTGTTAACAGACGTCACCAAAATTGTCATAGCCTTATGTAGCTTGTCGCATCAATTCCATCAGGCTCCAATTTCTTATATGAGATGTACCTTTCTGAAATTAGGCTTTGTCATGCCTTATACAGATAGTCACCCAGTCGAAACTAGACTCAACGTCTTATTGCGGTATGTGGCATCCCTCACATTACACTATGTCAAACAACAAACAATCAAACAATCCCACAAGATCAAGTTTTTGGTGAATACTTTTATTTGGCTTTATGAATTTATATCTTATTTTGTCTTATCTTTTTACCGATTTGTGAATTTAGTCTGGTTACTAGATTTTTCAAGGATGTCTCTTGAAGGATTTAGAGAGGCAAGGATGTCTCAGGACTCTTTTTCTTTGGCTATTTTCTATCAACTGTCTGTTTAACATTAGTTTTTGAGTCATGTTACTAGTCTCATCAAGGATTTAGAGGAACAATGAGGTCTCATGACCCATATTTTATTTGTTTGTTGTCTGTGGTTTGTCTTGACAAAATGACTGGGGCAATCTTGTCCTTAGTATGAGTTAAGACACTCCTTGTCTACGACTATTTGTTTTTCATAGATGGATGACTTTGTACACTATGGTCTATCTCATATCATGGTGTGTGCTATCCATTTGTGTCATGTCTAGATCAATGATGATAACAAGCAAGGATAACATATTTGGAAAAATATCAAAGATCATATGTTTTTCAGTCAATCAACCTTCATTACTTCTTACTAATAGTCTAAATTCATTCATGCTAACATTTCTTTTCCAATATAATGATAAAGTCTTGTGACACAACAAAAACATTAGATAATCTACATTTGCATACATTTTATAAGCACTTCATATAGTTACAATGCATCTCAAACATATAGGAACATATTTACGAAATCATTGCATAATAGGCATTTCATCATTATAAGGTACATAATGGAAAAATTACACATGCATTTCACCATCACATATAAATAACATCATATAGAGCATTACATCCATTATCATAAGTAAATAATGAAATCCATAACATCATAAACTGCATAAACTCATCACATGTAGAAACATTCATTCATAACACATATACATATATCATCTAGGAAACATAATCATATAGAAGCTAATGCATCACCATAAAATGGAAGTGCATATCATACAGAAGCTGCCAAAATCATATGTATATATATCATTAAAAAATAATGTGTCATAGTACAATGTCTGAATGTCCCATAAATAAAAATGAGCTCCCAGGCTCTCTGATCAAAATACAATGTCTCCATGTATATAATTGTCATCGTGTCCCACTGCCACTATTGTCCTATGGTGAAGGTGGAGGAAATTGCCTATGAGGTGCTCTCTATGAGGTGGAAGGCCTGTCATACAAACCTATCCTCGGTTTTCCTACCAAACCCTCTATACTCTATGTCCTAGTATGACTCCTACTCTATGATCTATGGTTGTGAACCTCTGAGAAGCTAGGAGCCCGTCTCTCTGCTAGTACCACAAACTCATATAAGTCCCTATAATATGACACTCTCTCTACGGATCTAAATAACTCCTGTACCATGCCATCAGATGAAGACCCATTGACCAGGCATCTGACCTCTATAAACTTCTGCTAGATCTCTTGTCTCTGAGCTATGGCTTGATCCCTCTCCATGAGTGGACTATCTCTCTCTGCACAGACACTGTCTCTCTCTGCACAAACACTGTCTCTCTCTACGTGGGCACTGTCTCTCTCTGCATTGGCACTATCTCTCTCTATCCATATAGCATCAAGATCTGATGTCATCAGTCTCAGTCTCTCGTCCATGGCCTCCCTATCACCATCCCTAGGGGAATCATCCTCTCATCTCCCCTCCACAATCCAATCTCTGAGCTCTCTCTCTTGCTCCTCCATAGGTGCCTCCTCCCCAACATCATCCTCCCCATATCCTACCAGAACACCTAGAGGTTCTATATCCATATCCATATCCTCATCCTATGTGGCATCCTCTCCCCCAATATCCACATCAGGTAACTCCTCTACAACTACCTCCTCAGCAACATTCTCATCTTCGCCCTATACATCAGCTCCACCTCTAAGGTCCAACATCGATACATCCTCTACCACTTCCTCCCAGATAGATGAACATCCATGTACCCAACCCCCTCTCTACCCTCTCCATCCTCACCTACCACCTATGCCATCATCCCCCCTCACTCCAACTCTGCCACCTCTACATCTCTATCATCCTCTTGGTTTCATGCCTCATCTCTTAGCTAGTGTCAGCTGATCTGGATCTATGTATGGAATCAGATGATGCTCTGCCCACCATGCATCATATGCAGCTATCGTCCCTTGGTCTGCTGTTCCATCTCTCCATACCCACTGTACTATTTGTAACACCTATATCTCTACCTCTGAGGTAGAAATAGGAATCATGGGCCCCCAATATGGAACCTCTCTAGATGAACGAGCAAACTCTACTCTACTCTGAGGCTCATCTTGAATCTCATTGTACTGTCTCAAAACTCTATCTGGCAAGTTTCTCTCTATGATGTGCATATTTGAAACAATCCTCCTAATTAGGTATTATGTTTGTCTGCAATACAGAAAATGTCTATCCGCATCAGACCATTGCTCATAGTCCAATTATGGTCTCCAAGTGAATTGATCTAGAATGTCAAGTGCATGTATCCAATATTCGGTATCTCCCGCATGACTCTGAGTGATGTTTCCCATGTACCATAAAATATATGGACATCTCTCTTGTTGTAATATAGAAATCAGAGGATGAAAAACAACTATCCTCTCCCATGCCCAAACCATCAATAGAGTGGTCCCACAACTCATTGACTGTGTGTATCTGTATGTAATATCATGTAAGTGAAAATATAACATCCCTAATAGACATGGACCCGAGGTATACATGGTATCTCTCTCTAGAATACCCACCAACATCTCTCTCCATCCAATAGGAAAATAATGACCCCGTCAATCTAGTAATACTATCCCACCTATCAGTGTACATAATATACAGTCAATCCTCTCATATATATCCACCAACACTGGCCATCTGATCTCATAATGCTCAATGTCGAGCCTACTAATATCGTCAACCTGATAAAATCTAGCTAGCTCAGTCAATCCACATTGGATATCGTACATCACCCGCTCTCCTCTAATCGAAAGTATAAGTATCTTGTACACATCCTCCAATGTGACACTCACCTCCCTAGTCGACATATGAAATGATGATGTATCAAAGTGCCATCGCTCTCACAATGTAGTGAGAATCCCTTTGTTCACTTGAATAGTGTGCATTGAAAGACAGTGATGAAGACCAAGTCTCCACAAGAGTCATATATCTGCACTACTCAAATGATCTCTCAAATTGAAAGTGTCAGGATGTGTCTCCCACATGTAAATAGGATGTAATACAACTTGCATTTCAACCATAATGTCAAGATTTTCAAACGTTTTTCTTAGAATTTTTTTCAGAAAATTTTGCTAGCCAAATGCAACTCGCTTTAACAGATGTGGTGTACTCATACCAATGCATTGGAAGACAAAGCATTTACATCACTATTACATATGCATTGCACATTACCCAAACAATTTCTACCTACTGCAAATGCGATGCATTTTCTAAAGCTTGTCTACTTGATGCAATTGTGTTTCACTAATGCACATGCGGTTCACTACCCTACATGTGTTTATTCCTCATGCAGATGCAGTCCATACACACATATGCGATGAATTTTCAAATAAATGAATTTAATCCCTAAAATTCCTATCCTAACCTAGGCGTTTTTTCACATATGCATCGTTTCACAGTCAAATGTAGTGCATATGAAAACATATGCGTTGATCTCGAAAGACTGCATATGCTAGTTAAATTTTAAAGGCCTAAAAATACATGCAAAAATAAATTTCAAGAGTTCATTTTTGAGTACATACCGGTGGTCTTGTGTTGGCTGGCCACCTGAAGGTCCGGATCTGATATCCTCGATGCGCAACATAGGGAATGGGAGCCATCTTCATCCGCTAGTCAAAGAAAAATCTTAGTTTTCCAAACTCTTCCGGGTGCAAATGAATTGGTTTTCAACCTAATTCTTATATATAGCTAGGGTTTGAATGGAATTTCTTCTGACCTTGTCTATTGGCCGCTTAACCTTTCAACTTCAACTGACCTATACACATCCATATCACTTCCAATTTCAATTCCGTCAACTCCATAGCATTTATGACTATCAAATTGACTTATCGGGAACATTTCCTGATTTTTTTGAAATTTTTCAAAAAATTGTCAATTTTCTCGAGGGGGCATACCCTAACCTATTTCATACTAGGGTATGATTGGGGCATATTTTCTTTGACACAACGCCGAAACAACATTATATCAAAGAGGAGCAAAGTGTAGACATCGAAAATTGGTCTAAGCTTACGAACACCACTTTCGACATAATTTTCTATTATCCATGGTCATGATTAAATAATGTTAATTATTTAATTACCCTTTCTAACAAATATTTCCTCTATTACTTAAATAAGTCATGTTTATTTAATTATGTCACTAACTAATTAATTCTTCCTTCTTAATTAAATAATTTATTATTTAATTACCCCTTTGTCATACTTCAACTATAATTAAATATTTATTATTTAATTATTCATTTAACCCCTTTTATCTATAATTAAATGTTTATTATTTAATTTATTCAATTCCACCTTTACAATAGTCAAATTAAATAAATGATCTGTATTTATTTAATTAAATCTCTCATATTTGAATGTTAAATTAAATTAAAATTTAATTCATTTATTAAAATTATTTATGTCACATTCTTCTATTAATCAGTTGACTAATCATTCACCCACCTTCTGACTCAAGATCTATTTTTAGTTCTCCAGTTATCTCTAGATTCAAAATCTAATTGTCTATGTGAGAGGAATCTCTATCACAACTAGTCAGTTAACTAGTTCTAACTCATATGCATGATGTGTTTATTAATTAAATATCTTTATTTAATTAAGTAACTCATGTTTGCATTCAAATGCATTATTCTTCGAGTTCTAACTTTGTCTTTGACATTCAAAGTCTATTTCTTATATTTTCAAAGATTCTTAACTGAAGATTAAGATCTTGAACTCTTCTTCTTTCTATTTTAGAACAGTCTTGACACAAGATTAAGTTATCGTTTTAACTTAATCTTTATCCTGTAGTCTTTTCTGACTCATGTTCTAACTCATGTTCTATCTGACACAAAACTCACATCGCATGGAATTCATCAATCTCATCCCTCGATCTCTCTTTGAATCTGAGTCGATCGTTCGAAAACCCAAAATCTATAAAATGGTCTATCATTATCATTATTCCTCCTCTCGAAATCGTACACTTTACGAAGAAACTTATCTTCAATATTTTTCTTAGACACTCAACGAAGTTATGCTTTTATCAATACTGAAAATCTAAGGGAAAGAATACTCAAACAACAAAATGGAGAAGAGAAATCGAGATAATTTGAAGGAGTGAACGCATATTCGGTGAGATCTTTTCAATTAATTTGTTTATTTATTTATGTTTACTTATTCATTCTTTGTTCTTTGTTGTTTTTGATTTAGATTATTTGTTAGTTTAGATTTGATCATTGTAATATGTGTAGCTATTAGCATTAATCTCCAGCAGAAATCTAGGTCATACAAGTCCTATCAATTCTGTCCATGGCCAGCATTAGCTGACATCACCTCTTGCCTGTCCTTGCCTTTTGTCCCGTGTTTTCATCTTTCCATATCATTCAGCCCAGATAATCCTCAACCTATATGGAGGAAAGAACTTTATCATGTAACTACAATGGGTGTCACACATGATCCCATATTCATAAAAAGTCCTACAAAAATCCATAAAAATATGAAAAAGTCTTTAAAAAAAAGTCATAAAAATTTGAAAACGTCCTGAAAAAAGTCATAAAAATCTGAAAAAGTCCTATAAAAGACCTAAAAGTTTGAAAAATGTCCTGAGTAAATTATAAAAACATCCAAATCAATCCCAAAAATAGATTCAAATTCAATTCTTGTCTCATCAATCCAATCGATCGCGTCAATCAATCTATTGTCCTGGTCTGAACTATGTTGTCTCTACACATTTTCTACGTAGGCAATATTCATCTTTGAATCCCTGAGACATTAGGTTAGTCTTTCTAGGTTTTTCAAAATAAAATTATGATTCAAAATTCAACCCTTTGGATAAATTCATTGGTCGTGTTAGACTATGAGGTCTCTGAGTGCACAACGTAGGAAAGGCCATCAACTGATGAGCCCCTGAGGCTGCACTACGTCAATCTATTAGGGTTCATGGCACTACACTTTCACACACGTCAAAGTATAGTCTAATTCAAACCAATATTTTATCAGTCCTAAGTGGGACATCTATTAGCAATCTGTTTCATCAACTTTTTCAGACAAATCAACATGGTAGCAATAACATGTATTCAAATTCTATCAAGACAAATCAGCATTGAAGAAATTTGGGTCTCTTCTTTAGATGTGTCCTTCTGAAAAGAAACTCTCATCATTTATTTATGATTTTGGATGTGTCCTTCCTAGGCTTCGTCATCATCATCATCTAGAATTTTGGTGGATTCTCCTAACTCTGAGAATCGATCCCTTTGATATCAACATCATTCAGGATGTGTCCTTCCTAAATCTGGTATCGCTCAACATTTGGAAACCTTGACCCAGTCAACCTTGGCATTTCGACATTAAATCACTTGGAATTTTCAACACTTGACATTCTGTTCACTTGGTGAACACTTGGCAAACACTATTCTTTCTTTTTTATTATTATCATGATATTAGTTCTTTACGTTAGAAGAACCACATCGTATCATGATGATCATCCTTGTCCTTTTGATCATCCCATTGCTAGTTTCTCAAGGATGTCCCAACTTCAGGATTTAGAGGAGTAACGATGTAAGTATGATGATCATCTTATCTTTTATTGACTATCATGTGGCTAGTTTCTCAAGTATTTCCTAGCATCAGGATTGAGAGAAGTAACAATGTCCCATGACTAGTATTGTCTTTCTATGGTTGGTTATGACAAAATGACTAGGGTAAAATTGCATTCCTCGTATGAGTCATGATCATCCTTTTTTGCGACTGTTGATCTATGTGATGGTTTGATCTAGAAAAATATAGATCTATGTCGTATCATAGTGTTTGTTGGACATCATGACATTTTTACCCTTGATGATGATAAAGAGAAACAACTAGGATAATACTATGGAAAGTGTTGAAAGAATTTTTGTTTTTACATTAACATGTGTATCTTCTCCACACTAACATGCATATCTTTCTCCGCACTAACATCCATCTTCATATTCTCTTCCCTTGTCCTTTGATGATATCCTATGAAATAAAAAAATAGAGCTACATACATGATCATACGAGCATTGCATTTTCACATTTGACATTTGCATAAATCAAAAACCATAATTCACACTACATAACACTATAATTTACATCCATCCATGTGGCATACATAAAACCATCATTTGCATTAAGACATAAAAATATCATTTGCATTAACATATAGGAATCATATCATCATACATTGCATAATGCATACATATGTAACCATATCCATAATTGCATTCATAAACATAAAACACGATATCCATACATCTCATAACATCATAAATGCATCAAATCACATAACATTTGATAAAGCATAGAACACCATAACTAATAAATCATATAGGCCGCATCAAAACTACATCACATATATATATATATATATAATCTCAAAAAATATAATTTCATAGGATAGAGTCATGAGATATCCTAAAAAAGGGAGCTCGCAGGCTCGAACGTCCATATATGCAATGTCTCGTATAAATAAAAAAGTGCAAGTCCTATGTTGTGCCCCCTTCATCCCATGGAGGTGACTTGTGAGGTGAATACACCTGACTCATCACATGAAAAGTAACTTGGATGGGAATAGTGTCCTGAGTCTGACTCTAAGATCTTGAGAGCTCAATGACAGGAGGTTGGCTTTTCTCTGCCTAGTGTCTTGATGACTATGCCCTAACCTATGGTTGTGGCCTGATGAGTGACTATGTAAATGATGTGACCTATGACCTAAATAATACCCTAATGAGGTAGAACCCCAACACTTGTATGACTGTTGCTATGTGATCTACTACTGCTATGAGTCTGTGTCCCACTACCAGTCTTGTTATATGATTGGGACAATCTTGGGTCCCATCTCTCTGGTGGAATGGCCTACTCATATAGCAACCTATATTGGCCCCTACTCTCGGCCATCTTGGCCAAATCCCTGGCCATATCCCCTGTCGGGCCTACGTACAACTCTATGAGCTTGGTCACCCATCTATCATACTCTTGTCACCAAAGAACAACCTGATATTTCTCCACCCGGACTACCTCCAACTCCGCTATCAGGGCCTTTTTTTGAGACAAGGTTGCATCTAATTTTCCTTGTAGTTCGACAACCCTCTAATCCATGGTGGCATCTTATAGAAAATGGGTGGCCTGTCCCCCTCCTCACCCCCATCAATAATCCTCTCCCACAGCCTCATCTCAACCTCATCCTCCCCCTCCTCATCCTCCTCCTCCCTCGCCTCCTCTCTACGACATCTCTCCCTCTGCTCAGACCTCCACCTCTGCCTCTTCTTGGCCTCATCCTCCTCCTCCCTCACCTCCTCTTTGTCAATCTCCTCCAAATCAATTTCAAGATGATGGTACTCTGCAAGTGGATCCTCCTATGTCAGCATCTCTCCATCTACTTATACCTTTATCTCCTCCTTTGCTCAGACCTCTGCCTCCTACCTAACTAGTTTCTCTCCCTCCTCACCCCCTCCTAGATGGGTGACAATGGTGCACCACCCACTCTCTATCTAACTCTCCTAGGATACCTCCACCCTCCATCACCCCTCCTCCTCCTCACACCCCTCCCATCTCCACCATCACCTCCTCTCCCACCACCCCCATCATCTCCTCCATCTCTCCCTCTGGCTCCCCTACCATCTCTGCCTCCATTTCATCCCCCCCTACCATCTCTTCCACCATCTCTTGCCACCCTGACCTCCCCTTTGTACCCATAGGATAACTGATTTGCGATCTATAGGAGGTGGACCATCTAGATCTATCAATGGAATAGGCATGTGAATTTTCCACCATGTGTCAAACTTAGTAGATGTCCCTGCATCTATTGAACCTCCTCTCCATAACCATTATTGTGTGACTAGAACATCTATTTACTGCTCTTCCATTGCCACTACTATCGATGTCCCCCATATGGTCTCCCTAGATGACCGTTCATAATTGATCGTCCCAACTAGCACAACCTATTGCTCACCAAATAGTCATAGTACTCACTAGGGCACTTACATCTCAATAATACTCTGACTCTGCACTCTATGACCAATCAGGTATTTGAACTATTTGCATAATGAAAGATGGGCATCCTCATCTAGCCACTAGGCACAATATTTGTATGGCCTCCAAAAAAATCTAACCAAGGTGTCGATTTGATGTTGCCAGTACCTGGTATCTCCTACATGAGTCTAGCTAACTGGGCCAGGATATAAGTAAACATAGGGCATCCCATCACCTAGCTGTTGAATCTGTACTGGTCAAAAAATGGTAATGTGCTCCCATGCCCAGATCATTAGTAGAGTGGTACCACAACTAATACTCTATCCCTCCTTGTAAACAACCTCATGAAGTTGATGATACAACATAGCCAACAGATAGGCCCCCCAAGAAAAACTATCCTCTCACCACGTATATGGACTAGTACATCCCCCCATCCAATCGGAAACCCATGTCTGTGATGATTTGGAATCAACACTCCAAAAATCACTCATTAGCTTGGCATCCCAATGCATATAGTGGTTGGCCAAAAAGTCCCACCCAATCTCATACCCATGGATTCCTAGACCGACACCATCTGCATTGTCATACATCTCTCCTAGGGCCTGTCGCCCTTTGTGGGGATCATAAACTACTCTCTCCTCATTGATTGAGATACACAATATATGATACACATCCTTCAGGGTAATGGTAGCCTCCCTTGTCAGTAAATGAAAGGAGCAGGTCTCTAAGTGCCACCTCTCAAAAAGCATTGTCAGTAATCCCTTGTTTGTCTGAATAATGGGCATGTAGGTGATGTAATATAAACCAAGTCTCATCAACCATTGTCTCTCCCTATCACTTAGGCAATATCTGAAAGCATAGGTAGAAGGCCTGAACTCTTAAGTATAAATATGAACTAATCATCTATGCACAAGCAACAATGCATCTTAAATAAGATTCATACACAAGGTCAACACTGGTAAACCATGGTCAACTACAATTGCATTGCGTTGACTGCAATTGTGTCATGCTATATCACACGCGGCTCTACATCTCGCAGTTGTGTTGCAATTTTGCGAGTGTGTTATTCCATCTAGAAATTTTGAAGCTTTACAACAATTATGACTTTTCACATGGCGATTACGTCATTTTATAAAAATTGTTTTGTTTGATCTAGCACTTGCGTCGCAACATGAATTTTGCATCGTGAAAAACTGCATATGAATTGCACTTTGACACATGCATCGTTTTCGCTAGCAGTTGCACACTTTTACACCTAAAACTGCCTACCCAGTGCACTTGCATCATGAGGCAATCAAATGCATTGCGACACAATCAAATGTACTGAATGTGAATGCATTTGCATCTTACGCAATGACATTTGCATCACAACGCATTTGTTTTCCCCCCTAAAACCCAAATAAATGCATGGAAATCAAAAAATTAGAGGTTGGATAGGGTACTTATCGGTGCCTCTGCGCCCTTGGGTTGTCAGAATGGTGGTCTATCATGAGAATCACCATCTTCTTCTAAAGCTCTGATCTCCAAAATTTCTAAATAGAAAATGTGAAAATAACACTTGGTTTGGCTTTTTCAACTTATTTATAGGTTGAAAATTAGGGTTTGACTTGATAGTTTTGTATTGGAGGCTCATTTGACCACCTTTAACTGGCATTTTCGCTTGCTCAACATCCTCCATTTTCTAAATCGATCGTGTCATAGTATTTCTAGTCATCAAATTGACTAATCGGGACACTTTCTAATTTTTTTTTGACCCAAGGCCAAAATTCAAAAAATTTCCCGAGGGGGCATAGGCACTCTGTACCTTCATTGGGCCATATTTTTGACTTTTTTTCTTTTCCATAATGTGATATTATGCATTATGACAAAGAGGGGCAAATGTAGACACATAAAAAATAACCTAGGCCTGCAAACTCTATTTTACCACTTTCATCCTAGCATAATTATAACATTTTAATTATGTCTTTTGTCCACCTTCGACTATTAATTAAATAATTCATAATTATTTAATTAATTCATGTTATTTTATTCTTCATGATTATTAAATAAATAGATCTTATTTATTTATTTAATGCATCACTAATTATCTAATGTCTTCCGAAAATTAAATAAATTTCTCAATTTATTTAATTAATCTTTGTCACTTATGTCCTTTTGATTATTAAATAAATATATTTTATTTATTTATTTAATATGCCACTAATTCTCAAGTCTTCTTATAATTAAATAGATTTATTAATTTATTTAAGTAATTGATCACCTTTTCTAAATTAAATAATTATCTTTAATTATTTAGTTGCCTTATTTGACATTTCCCTCATTTTAAATAAAGCATTTAAAATGGCCTCACATGATTAGTTGCCACTTCTTTTAGTAAATAATCTCAAAATCAATTATTTACTATCACACTAAATTCATATTTTGTATTAATTTTAATTCAAAATGGTAACATTCTTCTACAAATCAAGTAATTGCTAAAATTATTGATTTTTCAAATCACATCTTCTTGTTCAATCTTTATCTTCTTAATTTTTACTAATTTTCATCTCTTTGTCATATTTATTCTCCATCCTTGATTTAATTTCTTAAATTAAATATTTTCCACTCATTTTGGGAATCTTACCCTAACCCTAATTGAGAGTTTCTAGTTTGAATCTTGACTATTGATTCTAGGGCATTTCTCAATCTTCAATCTCATCCGTCCATCCAAAATTGCATTTTCTATAAAATGCCAATTTTGTCCTCATTTCAACATCTCCTAATTTTACCTTTGAATTTAATCTTTCAATCTTTGAATCTCTCTTGCTTTCTTTTGAGTTTTAAGATTCATCTTGTTTTGTCATTTACCTACTTGCATATAGGATTTAATTTCTTATGCATAGTATTTAAAAACTCCTTCAAAACTTGGCTTAGGTCTAGTCCATAGTTTAGATTTGCTCGTCACAATCTAAGGGCACATTTTACATCTCAGCAAGCTAGAAGGTACAATGGAAATCAATCAAGGAGAATGAAGGATTTGGGTGAGCTTGTTCTAGTTATTTCCTTTATTTATTTTCTATGAATTCCATTTTTGATTGTGGATTTGATATAATATGCATATATATTTGCTAACAATCTAATTTTGTAGAAAAATCCTTAGTTACAGTTCCAACACATTTGGATAGGTATTTTTATGCTATGAATGGTTCTCTTTTGCACCCAAACATTCCAAATCACTCTAAGCTATGTTCAACTGGCTCAATCCCTTAAGATTCCAAAGTGGAAAATGACTGCAATCTTTGGGGGGCTATTACTCAAAAACCATGATTCTTACAAACTCTTTGTATGAGGCTACAGATTTTTTTTGGGAACCTCTATGATAAACTCTCTCATTTTTCTATCTCAGAGGCATTTTCCCCTGGTGATGAGTGTTTAGTTGAGGAAAAAGTTGTCAAATGCAAGCAGTGTAAAGTTGCAAAGTAGTTTAACTTTCATTTTGCAACTCGTATGACCAAATTCACTATTCCAACACATCTAGATGGGTAAATTTACAAAAGGAATGGTACTCTTTCACACTCAAACACGTTGAATCACTCTAAGCTACGTTCAACCGACTCGATCCCTTAAGAGTCCAAAGTGAAAAATGGCTCCAATCTTTGATGGGTTATTACTTAGAAATTGTGATGCTTACAAAATCTTCATTTGAGGCTACATGATTATGTTGGGACCCTCTACAATAACCTCTCTCATTTTTTCTATCTCAGAGGCATTTTCCCGTGGTAAAATTTTTTTAGTTGAGGAAAAAATTATCAAATGCAAGTAGTGTAAAGTTGCAAAGTGGTGCAACTTTCATTCTGCAACTCGTACGACCAAACAGACTATTCCAAAATGTTTGGATGGGTAGATTTACACTAGGCATAGTCCTTTTTTACACCCAAACACACTAAATCACTCTGAGCTATGTTCAACTAACTCTATTATTTAAGAGTCCAAAGTGCAAAATGGTTGCAATCTTTAACGGGCTATTACTCAAAAACTGTGATGCTTACAAACTCTTTGTCTAAGAATATGAGATCATGTTGGCACCCTTTACAATAACCTCTCTTAGTTTTTTTTTTCTGAGGCATTTTCCTATGGTGACGAGTTCTTAGTTAAGGGAAAAGATGTTAAGTGCAAGCAGTGTAAAGTTGCAAAGTGGTGCAACTTTAGTTTTGTAACTCGTACAACCAAATCAATTATTCGAACACATTTGGATGGGTATGTTTATGCTTTTCATGGTCCTCTTTTTCACCCAAACACATCGAATCACTCTGAGCTACATTCAACCCACCTTATCCCTTAAGAGTCCAAAGTGAAAAATAGATGCAATCTTTGATGGGATATTACTCAAACACCGTGATGCTTACAGACTCTCCATCTAAGGCTATAGGATTATGTTGAGATCCTCTACAATAACCTCTCTTATATTTTCCTATCTCAAAGGTTTTTTCCTATGGTGACTAGTTTTGAGTTGAGGATAAAGTTTCCAAATGCAAGCACTGTAAAGTTGTAAAGTGGTGCAATTTTCATTCTTCAACTCGTATGACCAAATTGATTGTTCCAACATGTCCATATTGGTGGGTTTATACTAGTAGTGTTATTTTTTCACACCCAAACAGTCTGAGATGCATTGGATTAGTGATTTCCCTTAATATTCCAAAGTGTTAAAAGACAACAATCTTTGATGACCTATTACTTGAAAACCGTGTCCCCTATAAATAATTTATCTAAGGCTATGGGATCATGTAGGGCCCCTCTATAATAATCTCTCTTGGTTTTTGATATCTCTAAGGACTTTTCCTATGGTTTCGAGTTTTTAGTTGATGGAAAAGGATCTGATGGATGCAATGTAAAGGTGCAAAGGGGTTTAGGTTTTGTTCTACTCCTCATGAATAAGTGAATCATTTACTCAAATACACTTAAGTCATGAACTACGCACATGAATGCAAATTGTATGCATGAAAACACATAGGTCATAAATTATACATTGGAATAGTCATAAGTCACAAAGTATACACATAAGTTATAAAGTATACACTTGAATACACATAAAGTATACACAATACGCATGATATCATGATTCAATAATTTCTATCAAATATAGGATTTACATAATTCTGCATAGGCATACAACAAACGACCCTAATACATAGTCATTTCCTAGTAGGGGAAGGAAATAGATCATGTGTTTCCTTCACAGTCGGCTAGATGGATTTTCTATTGATTCTTTTGTCTTTTGAATGTGCACACTAGTCCTCCTCTCTTCACTCATCTAGAGATGAAATCGATAGAATAAGAAGTAAATGCATTAATATATAGAAATTGAATATTATGGAATGACATATAACAAAATAATCACAAATAAATAATCATCACACTCTTCTACAACATTAGCACGTTGACATTCTAGAGTGACAAACACCTGTAGAAACCATCAAGGTAGTAGTTAAAGTGCATACAAGCATCATAAAAATTTTCAGTAATAGACCAGAGCTAGCTATTGTTGCAGCTGCTCCATGGTCTATCATTCCATGATCATCACAATATACTTTGAATGAAAAATCTATGTGATCACAATAAAAAAGATGCTTAGAATAATAAATCTATATTATTCTAATATTCTTCTTTTCAATGTGCAGTAGAAAAATCCTTAGAGGATGAGAAAAATGCACCTAACAATTATGATTCATCCCATGAAAATGATGGAGAAATACATGTGCTTATAAACAGATTTGATTTTTCTGATGGTGGATGTTCTTTTGGTGAAGAATCAAGTGAGGTAGATGTTGATAATCAGAGACAAAAATTAGATGCCTACCACCAACAAGTTCTTTCTGATGAAGATGGTGAAAAGGATCATAATATTTTTACTTTGGATATACACGAGCCAAGTTTTTTTATGAGAATACCATCAAATGAAGAAGTTGAAATATTGGCACTTGCAATAGTTACAAAATCCAAGAGCACCTACCATTTAAGGAATAGAATTGTGAATGGTGATCAAGGTAAGGTTAGCAGTGTATTCATCAAAGAGTAGAATGCATGAAAGAAAGGGTCTAAAGAAGAAGGTAAAGTGGATGAGGATAAAGTTAAAGAAAATAAGGGTACTAAGATATGGGCCAAGAAAAATGATGCAAAAAAAAATGATGATAATATTGTTTAGGAAAAAATGATGCAAAAAACTATGAAAGGAAAAAATTAAACAAGAAAACAAAATGATGAGAAAAAGACTCAAGAGAAATGTGAGCAATAGAAGGATCAAAATGGTGACGAAGGTATGATATCTTTTGACTTGCCTAAATACAATTTTGTGCACATGTTTTAGTTTCTATCATAGGTCAAAGTTATAATCCCTTTACTTGAAATGATGAGGATAGATGAAAACAAGAAAAAATTAGTTTCCCTTATCAATGGTGCAACTATAGCTTGTGATGATAAAAGGGTGCATAATCTACCTAAAATGAGTAGAAATTAATTGAAAGATGAATATTTAGAAGGGGTACTTGGTGATATCCCCCAGATTTACATGGGTACCACCATTATGGCTTATCCTAGCTAGGTGGATCCATTTGATGTAACTTTCATTATTGATCAGACATTGGTGAAGAATTGTATGATTGATTCTGGAGCTTCATCCAACATTATGCCAATTGATATCATGAAGCAAATGGGATTGAAAATAAATAGAGCATATGGAAAATGTTATGTCATGGATTCCAAGGAGGTACCAATAATTAGAGTCATTAAAGATGTAGCCTCCATACTTTTTGCATTCCCTAACAAGGAATTTTTAATGAGCATCACAATGGTAGACATTCCCCCTACATATGGAATGGTTTTGTCTAGGAAATGGATTGCTAAAGTGAGGGGCAATATGTAGTGTGATATGTATTTTTCTACCTTTTTGATTGATGGTGAGGATATAAAGCTTGTTAGGGAGCCAAGAGATCCACATATGATTAAAGACATGGTCCCTGAAGAGAGAATCCATTTTTTTTATACTAGCATATACAATTTTAGGGTAGAAGAGTTACAAGAAAAAGAGGAAAAGACACCTGCACCTTTGGAGAAGGAAGTTTTGAAAAAAGCCAACAAAAATGAGCTATGGAAATTGTACCTTGATGGTCCTTGTTCAAAATATGGATCAGGTGTAGGAGTTATTGTTATGCCCTACATACACACCCCAAATTTTTACTGGGCAAAGTTGAGGACCCCCTCTTTCATTTGTTTCATCGTGTTTTCACTTTGTTTTCTTCATCTTGCATATTTCCCCCTTTCCTTATATTTGTGTATTTTCCTTCTTGTTTCCCTTTCTTTAGTTCCCCTTTTTTTTTTGGTTTTGGCCTCGAGAGTTGTCTTTTCTCATCCCTTGTTTTCTTTTCTTTTTGTTGGAGTCGAGTTTTGAAATAAAATTTGAAGTTTTCCTTGAAACAATTTTCAAGTTCCAGGTATTGTTCCAAATTGGAATTTTGATTATTTTGTCTTTCCTCATTTTGTTTTGAAATCAGGTTTTGGGATGGAACTTGAACCTTTCTCCTTTGGAAGGTTCATGTTCTCGGTTTTGTCTCAACTCTAGTTTTCATATTCTTGTTTTCATTTGTCTTCATTTTAGAATTGAGTTTCAGAATGGAATTTGAACCTTTCCCCTTTGGAAGGTTCATGTTCTCATTTCCAACCCAATCCCAATCCCTACATCCTTTTTTGTGTGTTTCAGAATTGGGTCCTTCCTCAAGGGTCTATGTCTTGGTTCTAACCCAATCTTGATTTCCACTTTTTCTTCAAGGGTTAATTTTGTTTGCATTTAATGTCAAGTTCAACCCCTGCTCCGTCTTTCTTCATCACCTTTTCATTTTTTCTTCCCTTTGTCTTTGATTTTTGTGATGTTTATTTGTTTTCGTGTCACCTCTCTAGTTTTGTTCTCATGTCATTTGTTGTGGTTATTATGTTGTTTATTTTGGTTGTTGTCAATGGCTCATTTTTTTTCTTCTTCTTTCTCCTCCATCGTGGCATTCTTGTGTCATCCATCCCACCTTAGAGTCTTGAAAATAAAATAAAAATAAAAAAATTAGAAACACAAAAAAATTATAACTATACAAAAATTCCAAAAATTATTAAACATTAAAATACAAAAATTGAAAATTTAGGCATCTAAAATAAATAAGCTTTCTTTATATAAAATAAATCAATTTTATTTTAAAATGTTAAATTTAAAAATATTTAAAATTAATAAATCTCTTAAAAGATTCAAGTTAAAAGAGGTTTTAAAAAAAGCAATAAATAAATCTTTTTAAATTTAAAATAAATTCTAAAATCTAAAAATCATAAAAATTCAAAAAAATTAGAACATTTTAAAACTACAAAAAATCAAAAAATTCTAAAATTCTAAAATAAAAATAAAAATTGTAAACTTTGAAAATAAAAAAATAAAATATAAAGGAAAAGATGTCTTGTCGGACTTCAAGTCTTGACGGGACCTTGTAACTTCAATTGCAAAATTTCCATGTTCCAATTCCTAATCCGAACCCACCCCTACTTGTGAAGCATGTGAAATATAAAAAGTACTGGGAAGGTCTCGTCAAACTCAAGCTCTAGAAAGGAATTTGATCACATCATTCAAGATATCCTCAAATAGTTTTCAATCCCAATCCTGCCATGCACAAAGGAATAGAATGACATTTAAAAGTTCCATTAGGAATGAAATTCCCATTTTCTTATTTAGGAATAAAGGTTATTGGTCAAGCTTAAGCCCTGTGCATGAAAATATGGAGCAGATTTTAGGATTCATTAAAGGGTATGTGTAGGATCATGATGTGCCAAAAAGTGGCGATATGTAAGCCATATGATGGCCCATGTGGCTGACAAATTTTTTTTTACCCAAAATTGATGAAACAAAAAGGGTTTTTAGAGGATATTCTTAGCTTTCCACCAATATAAATTATTCTTTACTTTTAATTTAATAAATAATTATTATTCATTTTCTATTACAACTACGAATAAAGTCCTGATTGATAGGCTGATTGAAAAAAATCTATAACTTTCAAACGGTATCACATTTTTTGAATCTGAAACATGCGTCACATTCTATGCTTCACATACTAAAGGATTAATTTTTTTTTTATTAAGGTGGTTAGACAAACGAGCTTTTATATTTTTTTAAAGTTGTAATAAAAAATTCATAATTAATTATTTACTTGGAAAAAAATTATTAAAAAATATGCATCACATCGGGACATGGGTCCTCTACTTATATTGAAAAGCTTATAAAAAAATATTATCATTTTATTGTGGTTAGGGTGGTCAGACAGAGACCTAATTGTTATTTTTACCTTGAAATTTTAATAATACTACATTGAAATTTCAAATTTTCACCAAATAGATTTAAAAAAATAAAATAAAGGTCTAGTAGTTTAGAAGCTACATTCAATTTGCTACATATTCTATTTTTACATTTTTTATGAAATAATATAGACAACTTATTCAAATTTTTATGTCAAGTTGTCTAACTCTAATTTTTTGTCTTTTTATTGCCACTTAAGGGCCTATTTTTTCCATGATGATCCTACACATACCCTAAAAGTGGATTTTTATAGAAGGTTTGTTAGGAAGAGCATTGAAGAAATGTTTGAGTAAATTTGATTAGCAGGCGTAAAGATAAAATCCAACAACCCTCACTAGAGTCCCTTTCCTATTGGAGTTTCACTCCACTCCTGCCTTTGTTTCCTGCCCTTACCGGGCCCCCGTGCCGATTATTTCATGTACTCACGGTGTGGCAAAGTCTACCGGGCTACCGCGCCCACTCTCTCTCTTGTTCGTAGCTTCACGATCTAGCTTCCCAGTGTCCACCGCCTTACTGCGGTCATCCACTTTACTGTCGATGGTTACATGGTGGCGGTCTTCAACTCTTACCTCGTTACCGCGGTCTAACCGCATGTTGCCTGCGGAAATGCGGTTAACCGCCAGGTAGCTATTACCGCACTCCTCTGGTCTCCCTTCCAACCACATGTGGTACCGCGGTGACAAAAATTTCTTTTCTCTCCATTCATTCAAACTATTACCAGTTTACCTCGGTCCCTTTGCTAACTGTCGGTGGTACTGCGGTGGACCGTTAGCTAACTGCCAAAGCGCCAACCGCCACACCACGTCTGACTTCTACCCTAACTGCGGTAATAGGAGGTAGTATCTTTTGATGGTCACTGTGGCCTCTCCAAAATCTATAGTGGTAGCGCAGTGGTTGACCTCGGTTGACCTTCCTTCGACGGGAGTTTGTGCATTGTGTGTTGGCGGACAGATAGGATAAAGGACGTTTGTTTTATTAGATAGGACTTTTGCTTAATATGGTTGGGATAAATTTTTTGGTGGCATTTTAATTTCCATTTAATATTGTATTAATTTAGACTTGGCCGTATACTTTTATTTAACTGGCTTGTTTGTAATTTGTTATATAGATAGAGAAAATTAATGTATTATTTCTTTGAAGCAACAAACATATTTTCTAGTTTGTTATGTGTGTGAATGATAAAAATTATATTTTTCTGGTATATTTCTTATATTTGCCTTGCCCTTCACATGGTATTAGAGCATAAGGTCTTTTATAGACTGTCTGTAAATCATGGAAGCAAGCACAAGATTGAGTAATCCTCAAATTCTATAGCTAAATGGGAAGAATTATGACTACTAGTTCATAACAATGAGAGCATTGTTTTGTTCACAAGATTTATGGGAGTTTGTAGAAAATGGGTTTCCAGAGCCTGTAGATATAGCAACATATAATGCTCTAACTCAAGAAGAGAAATAATTATTGAAAGATAACAAGAAGAAGGATTCAAAGGCACACTTCTTCATTATACGAGGTATACATGAAAGTATTTTTCCCAGAATTTCAGCCACTACCAAGTCCAAGCAAGCATGGGGCATTTTACAAATTGCATATCAAGGAATGGACAAAGTTAAAACTGCAAAGTTGCAAATACTAAGAAGAGAGTTTGACACTCTGTTTATGAAAGATAATGAGTCTGTACATTCATATTTTACTCAGATAATGGGGCTGGTAAATCAGATGAGAACACATGGTCAGACACTAGAAGATGTCAAAGTTGTAGAAAATATTTTGAGAAGCTTACCCACAAGATTTAAGTCAATTGCAGTCACTATAGAGGAGACAACGAATCTCACACAGTATTCAGTTGATGAGCTTTATGATTCACTTATCTCTCATGAGCACAAACTCAGTAGAACAACAAATATGTCATTGGAGCATGCATTCAAGTCACAAGATTCAATTAACCAAGGAAGAGGAAAAGGTAGAACAAATTTCAGAGCAAGAGGAAGAGGCTTCAACAGAGGTGTAAGAAATAACCAATCAAGTTCAAGTGGAAGAGGCAGCAGCCAAAACCCATCTCAAAATTTTCCTCAAGGTCAAGGGTATGAGAAATCTCAAGTCCAATGCCAATATTATAAAAAGTTGTGCGATTATATGAATGAGTGTAGAAAGAAGCAGTATGAGATGATAGGAAAAATTCAAACTTTTCTAGAGAGAGTCAAGACAATAGACCTAATAAGAGCACAATGTTTTTAGCCTGTAATGTAGCTCAAGCTAGTGAGAAAGAAGTTTGGTTTTTAGACTTGGGCTGTAGTAATCATATGACAAGGAATTTAGAGTTGTTCACAATTCTAGATGAAAATATTAAGTCAGAAGTCACCCTGGGTAATAAAAACAAAGTGTCAGTTGAAGGAAAAGGGAATGTGAATATTCTAACCAAGCAGGGGGAGAAAAAATATATTTTTCATGTTTATTTTGTGCCTGGTCTTAAACACAACTTGATGAGTGTAGGAAAGTTAATTCAAAAGGGTTATAGTATGTCTTTCAAAAATGGGTTGTGCACTATTTTAGACAAATACCCAAGTGGCGAGTTGATTGCAAAAATTCATATGACAAACAATATAATGTTTCCTTTGAGAGTTCAACTAGCTTTGAGCACAAACTTTGTACAAGCACAAGAGCTATCAACTATTATACAAATTGTCTTTTAGCCAGAGGTAAGGGATGAGAATTGGCTTTGGCACTTAAGATTCGGTCATTTAAATTTTTGAGGTCTGAATTTGCTTCATAGGAAGAGTATGGTATAGGGAATTCCATTAATTGAAAAACCCGAGAGAGTTTGTGAGGGTTGCATACTAGGAAAGCAGCATAGAGAGTGTTGGATATAGTGAAGAATCCAAGGCATATAAAGTTATGTGTAGGATCATCATGGAAAAAATAGGCCCTTAAGTGGCAATAAAAAGACAAAAAATCAGAGTTAGACAACTTGACGTAAAAATTTGAATAAGTTATCTATATTTTTGACCAAGTTATTAACTACTAGAGCGCCAACCGCCACACCACAATCGACTTCTACCCTCACCGTGGTAATACGGGGTAGTATATTTTGATGGTCACTGTGGCCTCTCCAAAATCTGTAGTGGTAGCATAGTGGTTGAACTTGATTGACCTTCCTTTAGCGGGAGTTTGTGCATTGTGTGTTGATGGACAGATAGGATAAAGGACGTTTGTTTTATTAGATAGGACTTTTGCTTTATATGGTTGGGACAAATGTTTTGGTGGCATTTTAATTTCCATTTAATATTGTATCAATTTAGACTTGGCTGTATACTGTTATTTAATCGGCTTGTTTGTAATTTGTTATATAGATAGAGAAAATTAATGTATTATTGCTCTGAAGCAACAAACATATTTTCTAGTTTGTTTTGTGTGTGAATGATAAAAATTATATTTTTTTGGTATATTTCTTATATCTGCCTTGCCCTTCACATGGTATCAAAGCCTAAGGTCTTTTATAGAGTGCCTATAAATCATGGAAGCAAGCACAAGCTTGAGTAATCCTCAAATTCCATAGCTAAATGGGAATAATTATGACTACTATTCCATAACAATGAGAGCATTTTTCTATTCACAAGATTTATGGGAGTTTGTAGAAAATGGGTTTCCAGAGCCTATAGATGTAGCAACATATAATGCTCTAACTCAAGAAGAGAAAGATTTACTGAAAGACAACAAGAAGAAGGATTCAAAGGAACACTTCTTCATTCTACAAGGTGTGCATGAAAGTATTTTTCCCAGAATTTCAGCCACTACCAAGTCCAAGAAAGCATGGGACATTTTTCAAATTGCATATCAAGGAATGGACAAAGTTAAAACTGCAAAGTTGCAAATACTAAGAATACTTAACTTTGATTTTTTATCTTTTTATTGCCACTTAAGGGCATGTTTTTTCCATGGAAAGCTGGGAATCTCCTCTAAAAACCCTTTTCGTTTCATCAATTTTGGGTAAAAAAAAGGTTGTCAACCACATGGGTCATCATATGGCTTACATATCACCACTTTTTGGCCCATCATGATCCTACACATACCCATAAATTGTTTAATCCAACAAATAAGAAGGTTATAATCAATAGGGATGTTCAATTTGTTGAAGATGAAGCATGGGATGGAAGTAAAGAGATTACAGTAAATGTTATAGTCAATATCCCCCAAGAAGAGAGTGAAATTTCACTTCCAGCTAATGTATTTGTTGTTCCTATTCAACCTCAAGCAAGTGGTCAACAATTGACACCAACAAGTAATACAAGAGCATCAACAAGATGACTACAGATGCCAACCACAAGAAGAACTTCTGGTGCAAGACCTTCAAGTCCACACTTTGCAAATTCAAGTGATCTTTCAAATCCAACTGTAGCAAGCATGAGAAGACAAAAAATCAGAAGCATGAGTGATATTTATAATCAAAATGAAGGTGAGAACAATTCTCAGCAATTTACACTTTTTAAATTTTATTCACAAGCTGAAGATCTGATTCATTATAAATATGCAATCAAGGAAGAAAAATGGTTAATAACAATGGATGATGAGATAGATTCAATAGAAAACAATCAGACATGGGAATTGCAAAGTCTTCCAAAGGACAAAGATATCATTGGTGTCAAATGGATTTATAATAATAAATTTAATGCAAATGGAGAAGTGCAAAAGCACAAAGCAAGATTGGTGGTAAATATTTATGCACAACAACCTAGAATAGATTACAATGAAACTTTTGCACTAGTTGCATGCCTTGAAATAGTCAGAATGTTATTAGATTTAGCAGCTCAAAATTGTTGGTTTGTCCATCAAATGGATGTTAAATAAACATTCCTCAATGGTTACCTAGAAGAGGATGTTTACATTGAACAACCACCAGGATATGAGATATTAGGACAAGAAGACAAAGTCTACAAGTTGAATAAGGAACTGTATGGTCTAGAACAAGCCCCAAGAGCTTGGTATAGAAGAATAGACAACTATTTCATAAAGAATGGATTTACTAGATGTGACATTGAACCAACATTGTATACTAAAGTGAATGATGAAGGTAAAATCCTGATCATATGCCTGTATGTTGATGATTTAATTCTAACTAGGAATCTATCAGTTGATTTGTTCAAAACAAAAATGATGAAAGAGTTTGAGATGAAAGACTTAGATCTCATGAAGTATTTTCTAAGCATTGAGGTAACACGAAATAAAGATGGCATTTTTATTTCACAGTCTAAATATGCAAATGATGTCTTAAAGAGATTTAATATGTTGAAGTGTGTGTCAATACCTACTCCAATGGTGACTGGTCTGAAATTGAGAAAAAAAGACAAAGGATCATAGGTGAATCCAACTTTGTACTAACAACTAGTAGGGATTTTGATGTATTTAATAGCCACAAGGCCTGACATCATGTATGCAGTCAGTTTGATCTCCAGATTCATGGAAACACCAAAGGAGTCACATTGGATGGTTGGAAAGAGAATTTTAAGATACATCAATGGAACAAAGAATTATGGCATTCAATATTCAAGAACTGATGAGATCAAACTAATAGGTTTTACTGATGGTGATTGTGTTGGAAGTGTTGATGACAAGAAAATCACATTTGGCTATGTCTTTCATTTTGACAATGGAGTAGTTGCATGGGCTTCAAAGAAACAACCAATCACTACACTATCATTAGCTGAAGTGGAGTATTTTGTAGCCACAAGTGCATCTTTCCAGGCAGTGTGGATGAGACGAATACTACAGGAAATTCGAATGAGCAGATAGAGGCAATGAAGATTTTTTGTGATAAAAATTCAGCCATAGCTCTATCGAAGAACCCTGTATTCCATAAATATAGAAAACACATTGACACATGTTTTCATTACATCCGAGAGCTGATCAGCAATGGAAAAACTATTTTGGTGTTCTACAGATCAGAGGAGTAGCATGCGGATATCTTCACTAAAGCGTTGGGGACAGATTTGTTTGTTTTTCAAAGAACAAGACTAGGCATCACAAATGGTGGAATTTTTGTTCAAGGGTGGGTGTTGGAGTTTCACTCCACTCTCGCCTCCATTTCTTGACCTTACCGCACCCCCACGCCCTTTATTTCACTTGCTCACATCGAGGTGTGGAGAATTCTACCAAGATACCACACCCACTCTCTCTCCTGTTCATGGGTTCATGGTCTAGCTCTCTAGTGTCTACTGCCTTACCATGGTCATCTACTTTACTGTCGGTGGTTACACGGTGGCGGTCTTCAACTTTTACCTCATTACCACGGTCTAACTGCATGTTGCCTATGGCAATGTAGTTAACCGCCAAACAAATATTATCACACTCTTGTGGTCTCCCTTCCAACTTTGTGCGGTATTGTAGTGGTAGCCATTGCTCTTCTCTCCGTTTGTTCAAACTATTACCGCTTTACTGCGGTCCCTTTGCTAACTGTTGGCAGTACTGCGGTGGACCATTAGCTAACTGCCAGAGTGCCAACCGCCACACCGTGATCGGCTTCCACCCTCACCACAATAATGTGGGGTAGCATCTTCTACTGGTCACCATGGCCTCTCCAAAATATGTAGTGGTAGCACGGTGGTTGACCTCGGTTGACCTTCTTTTGGCGGAATTTTGTGCGTTGTGTGTTGGCAGATAGATAGGATAAAGGAAGTTTTTTTTATTAGATAAGACTTTTGTTTAATATGGTTGGGACAAATGTTTTGCTGGCATTTTAATTGCCATTTAATATTGTATTAATTTAGACTTGGCCGTATAATTTTCTTTAACTAGCTTGTTTGTAATTTGTTATACAGATGGACAAAATTAATGTATTATTGCTCTGAAGCAACAAACATATTTTCTGGTCTATTTTGTGTGTGAATGATAAAAATTATATTTTTTTGGTATATTTATTATCTCTTCCTTACCCTTCATTTCCCACAGAATAATGGGCGTGTAGACCAAGCATGTAAACTGCCATTGATGGCAGGTTCTGCACATAAAGAAGTTAATTGAAAAGGTATTAGAAACTTCTCAACAATCACCAATGGGAAGCGACCCTTGAAGACATTTATGAAGTTGAATTCCATAATTTTTTATGACTATATGGGAGTTATAGAATGGGTTTGAACATCTATCAAAGCATAAAGCTACCTTGGTAAGTATTGAATGCAAAATGTGGATGCATAAGTGAGAAAGCATACAAATTGCATGTGCTGATTGTAGAAGGTGCCTCAAAGAAATGTTATCTCATACAATACAATATTTGTAGAGGTCCACAAAAATTTATTAGTAGAAAATGATTTTGAGACTTTTATGTAAATACCATGGAAAAAATGCACACAATCTGGAAGCACAAGGACAATATGCATAAACTATTTAATAGAATGGCTCTAAGTAGATGTCATCATATAAAATGTAAACAATATGAAAAAGAATAGACAATGGTGATGTGATTTTTTTTAGATAATGTCATTTTAATTGTTGTGGTAAGCATGTATGCAAGCTTTTGGAGGTATAGATGGGTCATGGGTTGTATGTGTTTATTGAGATGCACTAAATATTTGTTGAAAAATCTTTAGAAATCCTCAAGAAAAGTGACCCCAGTGAACATACATGTGAAATATGGAAGCTCGTTGCTCAGGTATTGACATCCATCAAAGAATTCTTATAAGGAAAGATATTCACAAAATGCAAAGATCGATTGAAAAAGGTCTCCAAAATTTTGAAGCAAAGGTGGCCAACATCAGATTTCCGATGTTCATGTTCTGGAATTGATCCAATTCCCAACCTCAAACAAAAATTAAAAGTGAAGAATTAAAAAGAAAATCCTCTCGAACTTTGAAACTGGAGGAACATTGAGACTCAAATAAAAATATTCATGTGTGAATTCAGTCCTGCTATCGCCTCTATTGGAATAAGGCAATAATTGAATCATGTATGCAAGAGAAGTTCAATTAGGAGTCTTTAACGAACTATCTAATATGTCCATAGTTCTTGATCATTAGCATTAGTCACATAGTTATTTGGAAATAAACTTTAGTTTGTTTTCCATAATCTGGAGATAGTTGTCATCGCATATTCCAATCTTATATGATATTGTTGAGTTTCCATCTTCTATAAATCTGTAATTACTATTGATGAATAATATGGTAATCTATGAGTTCTTTTGTGTTTATTATTTACTTTGTTTTTTGTTGGGTTTTCTTTGTTGTTCATTAATTTCAATAGCCTCCACACCTTCTTCAAAGGAATAAGGTAAGTCTTAATGTCCATGGGAAAGGAGAATCCCAAGAAGACTGTTGGGTGCACTTCAAAAAATTTCAAGGGAAAAAATCAATCCTAATCTCGTACCATGTGTAAAATTCCTTGAGAAAAGTAGTCTTATTCTAGGCCATTGTTGTGGGAAAACACTCAAAAATGGAGTCGTCAAGCAAGTTTTTGAATCTTCCAAAGAAAATGTCACGACTAACATACATACAAAATGAATTTGTGGAGAAGGTTGTAAATACATTCAAGAAAATTTAATTGGCAAGTGTAAAGCCAAATTCCATAACCTTTATCAACATCCTCTTGACCGTGCAAAATGGGGGTTTTGAGGTACAAAACATGTAAAATGGCAGAGCATAGACATGGAATTGAACTATTTAAGAAAATGCCTTTAGTAAAATGTGGTCTCATAGCATGAATAGGGTAGGATATGTGTAGAATAGATATGTTGAAAAATTATTTAGAAATTTTTTTTAAACTAATGCTATCCATAGGTTTAAGGTCGACCTCCATGACCTTTACCAACATCCTTCACTTGTGAAATTATGTGGAAGCCAGACAAGGCACATGAAATTTTTGACACAATAGAATCATGGATTTGTTAAAAGAGATTTAGAAGCTTTGAGGAAAATGTATGAAACAGAGCATGTGAACCATATGGCAGTATGCCTCAAAGTTTTCATCTCACAAGGACAAAAAAAAATTATTGTTTGATATTCATTGGAGTGAATTAGTTGAAATGGAAATTTTAGGTAAATGTAATTCATTGTTATAAAGAAAAATCTCCAGGTATTTGACATCGTCCTCCTAGTCACCAAATGTGGAAATATAGAATAAGGCATGTGATCCGTCATAGGTATACGCAAATCTGATTTGAATGGGAATTTAAATGACCTGGAAAATATATATGCAAAGGGTAAAGGAACAAACCAGAGGCATGGTAATTGTATAATTGAATGGTTAAAGAGGAGCTATGTGAAATGTTGGCAAGGTGTGTGTGAATCGTATGGTAGAATTCCAAAAGGGAGAGTGATGGGAATAAGGCAAGTAAACACTTGACACAATCTTGCAAAGAAATGTGATCTTGTGGAAAGCACTAATTGAGGCATGTTGGTCACTTGCACCATTTCAAAGGAGGGGGGATTTTTTCTTGTGGAAATGATCAGTGATGCTAAAAGCTCATTAATAAGAATGAAATGGGAGTTGAAACACCATCTTGGAAGTAAAGGAAAAGAATTTTGTGGAGAATCACAGGGCATATCCTTGTAATAGGCTCGGTCTTTAGATAGTAAGAATATTGTGAAGGTTATGTTGACGCAAGATTTCGCAAGTAGAAACAGTCTTATGGGAAATTTAGCTATTGTGAGAAATAATACGCTAGCTAAGTGACCTCTGAGATTTTATCGAAGCCAGATCTTCATTTAGTGGGGTAGGTAAAAGGTTAGAAGGATAGTGAAATATAAAATCTACACTATAGGTGATGCGCCAAAATCATAGATGAAATTACCAGAGCACAATGCATGATGCAAAGGCCCAAACCACCAAATGTTGTTTATCAAGTAAAATTTCTCAAAAGTACTTTAAACATAACAAATACCCTCTAATTTGCATAGAATAATATAACATAACCTTAGCCAACACAAAGGAGTCGAGAAAACATGATTTGTATTTATCAAGCTATGAAAGATTTACAAAAGTTGAAGAATAAGCATTCATACAAATAAAAGAAGATAACAACACAAAATAACAGTCTTACTAAATGCATGAGAAACAGAAAGGCTGAATTGATTTGGCACAGTTTGGAGTCTTCAGATTTAATAAAATTATTACAAAGTCTTCTTCCTAGTGCTCGAGAGTTTTTTGCAACTTAATCAATAACCAATAAAAAAGAAAAAGGGTTGCATTAATAGGCTAGTCCACCACCTAAAACATATTTAGAGAAAAAAACCATGAGCAAGGATCGACGCCCCACATCACCTTGAGTCGCCAGAACAAACATCGATTGCCTAGGAGCATGCCAGCAAAGCCACTACATGGAACAGAAAACTACAAAGCAGCAAAAATTAACATGCGGCACCACAAAAGAAAATGTGGCAGCAGGCGAGTACAAAAGGTGCAATGACAACTCCAAGATAACTAATCCAAAAAAAACTACCATGTGTCACACAGATGGGGCTCGACAAAAAGATGAAGGCATGCCTAGAAAAAATCTTCGAGAGGGAGCCATGTGGAGCATATCAAGCGAAAGAAAGTGCAAGGTGGGCCCAATTCAGAAAGCACCCAGAGAAAGCCACGCGTCACTCAGGCAAAGATCGGCCAAAGGGAAGCGAAAAGGAAAAAATAGAAAGCCTCGAGAGGGAGCCATGTGGCACACACTAGAGATAGTGAGAAATTTAACGGTAAGGCATAGCCACAAACATAAAAACTAGTAAGGTTTAATAGTTTTTTGTGAAACAGTTTGGTGACTCATAGGGGCATTTTGCCTACAGAATGAAGAACCCCAGAAAATTTTGTTCAGCATCCCAAAATTGCTCACAACCTCGAGAGGGCAGCCTACAGACTGGTCTGGACTTCGTTTGATGGTGCGAAGAGAGCTCGTAGATTTTCATGTGCCAATTTGAGATCGATATTGCCTTAAAAGGCAATCCGCTAGATACTTTCAACTCTAATTCCAGCTGGAAAAAGAGTTGTGCCAAATGATGCATGATCCCTTCAATCTTCTCGATGGTCGAAGATTGATCAAAATATTGGAAGTTAGAAGGGTCCTGCTTTTTCTCCTCAATCATAGCAACGATGTGTTCCACACTTGCTACCACTTGATATGCAATGAAGGGCGAAGAGAGACCTCTTTGAGTTAAGCGGGAAAATTTTGCTTGGTTGTCACTGGTCACCTAGTTCAACCTAGCCCTACATTTTGCCACCTACTAGAAAACCTCATGCATAGAGATGAGGATGCTTACACCCATTGTTGTTGTCATTCGATCCTGAATGCCCATGCCACTCAAATATTCATCGAAATCTATATACAACTTGCCCAATAAAATCCTAGCCTCCAGAACCTTATCAGAAGTTACCTCTTGTATTTGATGTATTGTTTCACTTACTATTCCACAAAGCCTTGTTGCTTGTGCCATAAAATTTAGGGTGGGTTGCAGAGTAAGGCACAAAGCCTTGAATTTATCCCAGTATGATGCATAAAACTCCTTGGTGATTTCCAATGAGCTCATCTGTGGTGCCAGAGGTTGGGTCCTCAAGATACTCAACTCTGCTTCTTTGCTGCTCAAATCCATTTAGCTCTGACAAGTTTCTATCCAATGTGGACACTTGTTCCTTTAGAGTGGAAACCTCTTTTTATTTTTCTTTCAGGGCCAATTTGGCCCTCTTTGCTTTTTTAATCTCCAACTCCAAAGAGGCATTCATTTCATTAACTTTGGCATTTGTGCTCTATCAAAGCTCCTTCATACCTTCATTTAGCTACATGGACTCAACGTAGAGTTTTTCATTGTTTGCTCAGCTCAGCTCGACCTCACACTAGAGGGTCAGGATGATTTCTATGCTCATAACCTGCAACTCCTTGATCTAGCTTTTGAAAGCATTCCTCTCATTTTCCAAGCGATTTATTTCATTTTCTTGGGCTTTAAACTTGTTTACCCAGATATCGACCTTTCCCTTAAGGTCTAATATCTGCTCATCCTTTTTCCTGGCCTGGTGATTGAAATTGAGGTAATTGATGGTCACAATTTTTTGAGTCTCCTCCATTAGCTCGACCTTATCCCATGGATGGACCTGTTGCAAGTCTAGCCCAATAACATTGATAGAGTAATCACTTGGTAGCATTTCCCCTACCGGTTTAATCACATTGGGAGTGATCTTTGCAAACATTAATGAATTTTGGCCCTTATTGAACATAGTTTGCAAGAGAGGCTCTGTTGGCTTATTCACATCCTTTTGCCTTCTCTTGCTTATTCGGCTAGCTTGGGCTCTCTTGTTTTCCTCAACTTGTGAAAATATTCCTGAGTAGGGATACCTAGACCACCAGCAAAAGGGAACTCTCGAGGGATAGCTAGTGAGAAAGATAACGTACTCAGTGTATCAGAAGTTTTGCTAGGTCTTGGAATAATGGTCAAGGAGAATGGTGGAATGAATTGGCCGCTCAGAGAGGATGATATTGCGGTGTAGGGAAAGCCTGGATATGCGCCAACCAAAAGGTTGGGCCTTGGGGATAAGAATTTTTGGCTCATAAGCCTAGTACTCACACAAAATTGTGCTCTGAGTAAGGGATGAAATGCAGAGGATGAAAATGGGAAACCAGGAGGGGGAAGACTTGACTACCCGAGATATCCAACAACAGAGAAAACTGGTGCAAATGAAAAAGTAGGGGCAGACGAAGAAGAGACCAGAGATAGGGTAGAGGGAGAAGAGGGAAGAAATGCTACTTGAGGCTCATGAGGAGCTATAGATGATTCAACCGCTTCCTCCATCGACCACTCTTCCTCTCCATCAGATTCTCTAGTTCATTGTCATTTTTCTTCTAGAGAATCCTCAAGGTCAACAATGACCTGCCTTCTACTACTGGTAGTCCTTGCCCGCTTCCTTGTTGATTTAGAGGAGCTGGATGGCTCTGACGCTTGTGCAAGTTGTTTACCGACATCTTATTGATGCATTGGATTCTCCTCAACGACGGGGAAATTATGAGTTACTTCTTCTCCAGGCTTCACTGGATTTTCTTCTCCCCTATATTGTTTCTCCGATGTTGAAGGTTTCAAAGAATTTTTTGTATCTGGGTGGGCATTCTCCAAGATATCATCAATTTTTTCATCAAGAGCAACCTCTTGGTAAAGCTTGGTGGTTGTTTTAGTCTCCTAAACCCAAAAATTTTGAATCTTTTCAGGACACCATTCGAGCTTTTGTAATTGGGTACATAGGGCCTGGTTGATCTTTTGATTTGGATTGACCTTCCCAACTATGTAGTAGAAGTTCAACCATGGTGGTCGCATGTCCTTAGTAGGAAGATATTCTAGGCCTACATATAACCTTAAATTCCCCTCCTCAACATTTCTCTGAGGGTCCCAGAATGGCCGAGGTTGATGTGGGATTCTTATACGGACCTCTGATAAATTATTCTCGGGATTGTATTGCCAGGTGTCATTTATCAACACCAACCCAAGATGACTCAATTTTGACAACAGGATCTCTAAAGTGTCAATATTCGAAGTTCTTTTCTTGATCAGCGAGACAAAACCAAACCTAATCGGTAGTATTAAATAGGAGGTTAGATGTTTTCACCCCCAGTAATCATTGTCAATATTACATACCTGCCTCATTGCTTTCAGGGCCAACACTCTATCGAAAAGAAAATGGGGGAGCCAGAAGGGCTCCTGAGTGAAACCATGCATGTAGAGCATGGTGAAATTTGTGCCAAAAAACCAATCACAGGGGGGCACAAACCTGCCCAACTAGGATTTTTGTCTTGGCAACACACACGTGAACATGTTGATCCCAACTCTATCCAAATCCCATAAATTTGGGGCTAGAAATAAATCTGAAAATGCATAGTAATCATTTTTTTTCACATGATAGGAGTCCATGTCGAGACCGGCTTCCTTAGGATGCTTTCATCAAAAATAGCTAAACACATAAATATCAAAAAATAATCCGGATTCTGGTGTAATATCAAGTAGGCCAGGAAAGAGGGATACCTTAACCTAAAATAGACTTGGAAGTCTTGCAACTACTGCCAAATCCCATCACTAATAACTCTCACAAAATCAAGCAGTGGAGCCACATTGTTCTCTCTCAACATAAAGCTGAGACACATTTGGAACTCGAAAACCTGCTTGTCTATATCAAAACCACACACTAGCGCCAGCATAGAAGTGACAAAAGAAGGCCTAGCTTTCAGAGCAGTGAGACCAAAAGGAAATTTGGGCAGCACTGAAGTGTTTCTCGATTGAGCAATTTTGGCATGGTAAAACGGCGGTGTCATTCTGAGCCCTCCCCATTTCTCATGCATTCTCTTTACTTCAAAAATCTCAACATCTTGGGGCAAAGGGAGCAGGACACATAGCTTATCGTGGATAGCCTCAGGGCTAATGATCACCCTAAAATTAGTGCCACTTATCACTCCAGTGTTCAGGTCAAAGCCTGTCGCACATGCTACCATAATTTCTGGGCAAGGATGTACCAGGGGAACCATGTACTAGGGAAGCCCATAGTTCCATAGATGCTTATGGAAAGGGTCTTCTATTTTCTTTATTTTCTCACATGCGGCTTCCCTAAGGCTCTTAGGACTATGGGATAGCTCAGGATCAAAGACATTATCTTAGTCCTCTGCAAGCAAAGCCTGATTTCTATGAGGAATTGCATTTAGTATTCTCTGGTCCACTTGACTGGTGAAGGGAAAACATGGCTTTGTTGGGATGCATGGGGTAGCATAAGACTCCTAGTCGTAGATTTGTATGTAGGGCATTGTCTTCATTTGCTTGAATATACTCGCTCGGGCCAGGGCCTGTGTTGGATTCTCTGCAATCTCAGCCATTTTCTCTATATTCACAAGAAACTTTCACAAACAGATTAGCTTCTGAAAAATTATTTCTCTCTTATGAATAACTTAGTTGTTTTATCTTTTGATAATTCTTGCAATAAATGCATTTTGCATGCTCAACCTGCTTTTTGATCTTCGTGAAAAATGACCGTGTGAGGTGTACGTGCCATCCATTCATACCTAGTTCCTATATACATCACCTACCTTTCATGCGTGCAGAAAGATCGCCATCTTGCCAAATTGGTCTCCATATTTAAGAGATATGATTTCATGTGAAATGGTGCCTGAATTTTCTTGAACAACAGACCAAGAAAACTTTGCAAAAACCTTTTCACAAGCTTTTTTCATTTACTCATTTTTTTGAACATACTTGGGTGCATCACCCAATAGCCTATCTTTAAGATTTTCCTCAATTCAGATGGGACGATAGCCCCTTATGTTGGCACTTGGCCAATCTCTAATGAATTCGACAACTTGAATAGAGCAACTTGCAACCGTACTTGCACATTCCCATCACTTCACATGCCGCAACACCAAAAATTGAGGCTTGGCGACACACTTTGGCTCAGTCATAATTATGGCCTATCTCATCAAGTGAGCCTCAACTAGTCTATCTATAGAACCATTAGCAACATCACAAATCACAATATTTCCTAGAATTCCTAGCTTAGCAAGCTTTTATTATCTTAGCAATCTCATTTTCTAGCTAGAATAGTATGCAACATGGAAAAACCAATAAGGTTAGTCTGTAAGAAGACTCAAGCAAATTTCTTAGATAAAATTAGGTGCAAGCACTTAAAGTGCATGATGGGTGTGAAAAACCTGCTATATGTGAAGTCAATTAAGTGGGTTCTTAGTAAGGATTGCCTAGAGTATGAAGAACAATACCGGTTCAACACCAGCATTTACTCCAACTTTGTCATCTCGCTGCTGGATATTAGCATCTCCAAATGCAAATTCTTGAAACTGATGAAAAGAGTGTTCCCATGGCGCTACCTCGGAGGGCTGGAAAAAATGGTGTGTGCTGCTCAATTTGATCGTGGGGTCCCCTCAGTTCGCAACCTTCATCTTCTGTAGGTGCATGGAGGACCCATGCCAACCAAGCCCTTCCTCTTTGGTTTTGAGTTGGAGACTCATGAGGAGCATCATGCCAAGGTGTGTGCCAGCTTCTACTTCCTCATGTGGGTGCACTACATAGAACCATTCTAAAACCTCCATTGGTACGAGGACTTCGGAAGAATCGTGTTCCCTGATCTTGCGCCACCGGTTGTTGTAATTGCTGGTCAATTTCATGCTTGATAATCTAAGAATGAAAATGGTCCCCAATTTTATTTTTTTCCTTTTCCAATCTCCACTTCATAGCGGATATATGTATATCTTGACACAAGGCCCCTGGCCTCTATCTAATATAATGTAAATTTTCTAGCCAAAATATATAATAATTTTTTTTCACAAATCTTGGCTCATTTACAATGTTTTATCAATTTCTTGCACCTATTGTTCTTATTTCATAAAGCATTGAGAAGACCCAAAACTTAAAAATAGGGATTTAAAATTACAACATGTACAAATTTTCACAGCCATTATATAGGAAAAATTAGTTGAGTTTCTTAAGATGTATTCCATTAACTGGGATACTTAATGCATTACCTTCCATGTCTTCCAACTTGAAGGAGTTGAACTGCTTACACTAGACAATTTTGAAAGGCCCTTCCCAAAAACTATCAAACTTCCTATGCTGACCGGGCTTTGCTCCGCGCTCGTTGAACTTGAGCACCAAGTCCCACGTTGAAACTCTTGATCTAATGCTTTTTTATCAAACCATTTCTTTAACACTTGTTGGCGGTTGTTCATTGCCTCAAGGGCATCCTTTGTCTTCTCTTGAACCTCGAGTAGCTCAGAAAAATGTACCTCCATTGCTCCGTTTTGTTCAATCTCTAGAGATTTAAGCAACTGGAGGGCGGGGATTTCCGTGGAGATAGGCAACAATACCTCCTTCCCGTACACCATCTCATAAGGAGATGTCTTTATTATCTGCTTGGGCATGATTCGGTCTACCCACAACATTTTTTGGAGGTTCTTATGCCATTCTCTTTGGTTCTCCGAGCCTATTCTCTTAATTAACCTGATGAGGTTTTTATTTGTAGACTCTGTAAGGCCATTCCCTTGGGGATAAAAGTTAGAAGAGGTTTTTAGGAAAACCCCATACGTTAATGTGAACTAGCTCATCTTCAAGCCGAGGAAAGATTTAGCATTACCGAAGATGATTGTTTTTGGCAGGCCAAATTTGGCTACCAACTCCTCCAGGAAATTAACAATCTCCACTTCTATTGCATTTTTCAGTGGCACTGCTTCTGTCCATCTAGTGAATTAGTCTGTTGCCATCAATATCCAATTGTGTCTAGCTGAGGAGAAAGGTTTATCATTCCAATGAGGTCTAGACCCCATTGAGCAAAAGGTTCCTCTACTACTATAGGCCTTAATGGCATAGCAACATTGTTTCTCCTTCCTACATAAAATGAACATTCATTGCAAGATTTAATTAATGAAAATACATCATTGAAAAGTGTTGGCCAAAAATAACCAGCACATATAATTTTTATGGTTGTAGTCCTTCCAAAAAAATGTCCTCTAGCTAGGCCACTGTGGTATTAGTCCAATATTTTCTCTGTCTATTCTTCATTTACACACCTTAGCAAGACGCCACTAAAATTTATTTTGAACAGGACACCCTCCAAGAGACCATAACTACTATTTTGTAAGCGATAGAAATGCCTTTTAAAAGAAGGGAGATTGATTGGATACCTTCCTGTCTACATGAAGTTCATTCTATCTTCCAGCCAGTCACCCTAAGAGCTTTCTTCATTTAATAATACAATTTCTAGAACTTCAAACTCTGTCATTGGTTCACTATTTTTAGAAAGGTACTCGCATAGTCCCTTTCCTTTGACATTCTTGATAGGCCTAACTTCAATATAATACTCTAGGATCTTAGTGATTCAATTATCTCTTTTCTTCATGATTTCTCCCTCCATGATATACTCTCGCACACTAGGATGCAGTATGCAAAAAACACCTTATTATATGATATCAAGTGTCAAAACTTCTTCAGTCCTTTCACAATGGCAAAAGCCTACTTTTTCTACAAAAATGTACTTCACCTCATACTCTTTTAAGGTTTGTGAGTAGAAAGCAACAGGAGAATCCCTTTTATCTTAATCATCTCTTTACATAAGTATAGTGGCAATACTATTGTCACTTCCAAAAAATACATAATAAAATCTTTTGATAAGTCTGGGTTGACCAATACAGGGGCAAAAGAAATAGCCTCCTTTATAAGCTCAAAATATTTTCTGGCTTCGGTTGTCCATTTAAAATTCTAGTCCTTTTTAAACATCAAGGTAATAGGCCGAACAGTCCTTGCAAAATCTACAATGAACCAGCTAATGAAGTTGACCTTACCTAGAAATGATTGCACTCCGTTCTTGTTTACAAGTAATGGAAGCTCTCAGATCGCATCAATTCTTTTAGGATCAATATAAATGCCTTCCTTCGAGATGACATAATCCAATAACTTCCCTTGGGGTACTCCAAACACACATTTATTTGGGTTTAAAGAAATCCTAAATTCCTAGAACTTCTGGAAGACAAGCTCTAAATGATCAAAGTGATCATTGATAGATTTTGAAAATACTGTCAAATCATCTAGATAGATGAGTATAATTCTGTGGATTAAATATTTGAAGGCAATATCCATGGCTCTCTGAAAGGTGGCTCTAACATTTGAGAGTCCAAAAGGCATCTTGGCATATGAATATGTTTCCCACTTGGTGGTGAATGCTATTTTGTATTGGTCTTCTACTTTTACCCGAATCTAATAGTAGCCCAAAAAAGCCATCCAACATTAAAAACATTTTGAACTAGATACATTCTGTAGAATTATGTCCATTGAAAGTAGGGGGTAATGATTCTTTAAGGACACTCTATTCAAGTCTCAGAAGTATACACATAGGAGTATGTCTCCATTATTTTTTTGAACTGGTACTAGGTTTGACACCCAAGTGTTGTGTTTGATCAGAAACACTATTCAAGATGCAATCATTTTATTCAATTCCTATGACATGATAGATTCTATCTTTGGGTTCACAGGGCTCTATCTTTGATGAACCGGCTTCGCCCCTTTCAATAGCTCAATTGTATGCTCAATGATCTCGGGATCGTATCCTTTAAGATCATCATATGAATAGGGTACTACACTAGGATACTCCTCAAAAAAGTTCGTTAGTCTATCCTTATTCTTCTGAAAAACCTCCTTTCTGACCTTGAGATTTATTTCTTCTCTGATATACAAATTGATATAGTCACCCTTGTTAGCTACAAGCCTTCTTTTGTCTCTTGTTGCATCATCAAAATCAAATAGGCTCTCCAAAGTGACTAGGCCTCTCGGAAGCTTGTTGGATTTTAGCTGGATAATTTGATCCCCATAAGCTTTGGTGATCTTTGGTTGTAGCTAATTAGTGAATTCTCTAGATGACTAGAGAAATCATGCAATATGGGCATCGCTATCAAACACTTGCCAATCTTGATTGTTGTTTGGAATAGCAGATATTACAATTACTCTCACTGCATCCTTATTTTTAAACAACTCGGAGGCCGGCTCGAACTGAGCTCCAATAGTCATCATTCAGTCAGCTTCAAAGTTCTTCTCTCTTTGTATAGCCTGAATATGGAAGGCCTCAAAGTTGTCAATAAGATACTAGACTCTATGTCGGTAGGATCGCATATGGAAATTTTTTGCAGAAAAAATTCCTCGAATCTAGTTGACCACTAACTCTGAGTCTTCTAATACACTTATCTGCTTTGCACCCATTTGTTCTACAAGGCTTAAACCATGGAGAAATCCTTCATACTCGGCTTCATTTTTTGAGCACGTGAATTGGAAACAGTAAGAACTCAAGGTCTTATCCTCAGATGAGGATGTCAAACATATGCCTACTCCAGCTCTAGCTCTGCATCTTGCTCCATCAAAATGAAAATTCCATAACCCCGAGGGTGCCTTGCCTCCAGACTCCTTAGTAACTCTGGGCATAATTTGGTTTTCCTCATGTATGACATAAGTACTGAGCCCAGTTGTGTGATAATTCCCAAAAGGGTCTGTATCAATAAATTCCTTCAACAAATTTTCTTTATCCTCCGTCTAGGAGCTAGTAGCCTCTTCTTCTTCCAGAAACTCCACATTGAACCTCTCTTCTTGAGTAATTGAAGTATGTGTTGCTTCAAAGTTGAGAAAATCCTCATCAGCAACATGCTCATAATGCAAAGTTTCTGACAATAGTTTCATCTTGGCTCCATGCTTGGTCCTCATAATTAGGTGTGACCAGTCTAGTGCTACATACCCTCCAAATTTTTTTGTGAACTCTTGGGACAAACAAATCCCAAATAGAGGAGGAATATCGATGAGTATGGTATCTTGATTTACAGTGATACTGGAGCAAGAAAATAATGTCATAGGCAATCCTTTGATTACCCTGATGGTTTCAACTTTATTCCCATCTAGCTGCATGACTCCCTTGTTAAGAGGCTCATATTTTAAACCCAAAGCATCAGCTACTTGTTTAGGCATGATAGTGGTGCTAGCACCAGAGTCGATCATACAATTATGCAATAGTTTGTCACCAATGATATGTGTTAGAAAGAAAGGCTTGGGTTTAGGCTTACTCTCTTCTTCAACTTCTTTATTTTCCATGGGTTGATTTGTTAGCATTTTATCCAGGTCCAGCCTGGATATCTTTTCTTCATTGGACTGAACATAACCCTTCGTATCTTCCCCTCCAGACAATTCCTTTTGTAATAGCACTTTTTGCTCTGGAATAGCCAGGACATTCCACAAAGAAGCTTTGCAAGAAGACTTCTTCAGTTGTTTCGCCACATTAAACTATGCTCGTGACTGATGAGTTGCAGTTACTTACTCTTTAAGTTTTGCAGTCATTTTTGGCCTCACGACTGATGCATCTGGCTATTTGGCAATGGTTGAGGTGATCATATGATCCTTTGCCTTCGAAGGAGGCAAATTCAAAGAACTAGGAGGAACCATGCTAGTATGTTGTAGGATTGACCACAGGCTTGCCAGCGGGCTAGGCATCGACTAAGTTGAGGCATTATTTGGTGGGGATGTAAATTCTCCGGTGAATCTCCACTTAGAACACGTATTATAATCAAACTGTACTCGTGATATTTGAGTTACAGGAAAATCATTTGGAAACACCGAATCTTCTCCTTCCATCCAAGAAAAAAGTGCTTGGTCTGGAACAATGTCTAACTCTTGCTGGATGGACATCCCTTGCATTTGAGAAACAAGGACTGCACTATCCATCTATTGAAAGGCGTATGATTAGTTGTTGGGATTAGGTGCACCGCCTTGGCTATGTTGGTCTGCGATCTTTTGTTTCAAATTTCCTTGTGGAAAATTTATCGGCATGTGAGCATCATTACAAGGAAAGCACCATGAATTGGCGTCTTTGGCTAAATTGTTTTGTCCAGCCACCAGCTCTTTATTTGAACTAGGATGCATGATTTGCATCGACAGAGTTACTAGAACCACCTGGTTATTCGGCTGAGCTGAAGCATTTCTGCACGACTTATCTTGCCACTGGTTCTTTTGGTACGGAGCTTTTCCGCCTTGTTAATTCTAGTATGCCAGCTTCTGGTAGCTATATTGTTTTCACTTCATGGTAGTCAACTCATTAGTCATGGCCCGCATTCGCTCTCTCATTTCATTCATCTCAACAGCCAAGGGATTAGGCACTGGAGCTACGCTCGAGGCTATTCCAGGGTATACGTACATGGATTGGGGAGGAGTCACTAAATCGCTAGTCAAAGGAACCTCGACCTCTGTGGCATCGAATTCAGGGAAGAATGGCATGATGGGTCTCGATGCCAACTTTCCCGCAACAATGAGGTTATTTTCCATAGTAACACCTAGAGCATAAGCATTGAGGAGAGTACTTCTGCCTTGAGCTTGTAGCATCATGGAAATATCAGGCTTGATGGAACTTAGATAGAACAAAAATGCCAAATCTAGAGGTGGTCGGCTGCCAATAGGGACTCTCTACTAGGTTGAATGAAACTATGCATTGAAATCAGGTAGAGCCTCGTGAGGAGCTCACTTTATACTGGCTAGTTGATGGTATAATGAAGATTTGTCACTAGCATTGTAAAAATGCTCATAAAATGGGGTTCCAAGATGGTCCCAAGTTGCAATAGTACTAGCTCCAAGAGTCATGTACCATGTTAGTACCTTTCCTCGAAAGGAGGCAACAAACAATCTGAGAGCTAAATTTTCATTTGATACGCCATGCACTAGACATACGTTTGCCACATCTTGTAGATGTTTTGTTGGTGTCTTCAACTCATCCCCAAAATACTTAGGGATAAATTTTAGAGCGGAAGTAGAGATTGGAGCCCATACTGCAGGAGGCACCGGTGCAACTAAAGGACTGTCGGAGTCCTAGGCTACATAATTTCTAGCAGCCATAAGTAATAGAGGACATGGAGGAGGTGACGAAGGAGGTGAAGGGTTACCTCGCCGACCTCTCGAGTGCACAAAACCTAAGGATGGTACGAGCTAGCTAGAGATTGTTACAATCTGTGACCTAGTTATAGGAGGATGGCTCATACACACCTATAGGATCAAGCGAACGTGCTAGTTCACAGTCCCACTAGGTGTGCCAGAAAAAGAAATGTTGATGCAAGATTTTGCAGGTAGCAACAGTCTTATGGGAAACTTAGCTATTGTGATACATAATGCACTAGCTAAGTGACCTTCAGGATTTTATTGAAGTTGACTCTTCGTTTAGTGGGGTAGGTTGAAATATAAAATCTACACTATAGGCGATGCACCAAGATCATAGACAAAATTACCAGATCATAGTGCATGATGCAAAGGCTTGAACCACCAAATATTTTTTTATCAAGTAAAATTTCTCAGAAGCACTTTAAATGTAACAAATACCCTCTAATTTGCATATCATAATATAGCATAACCTTAGCCAACATAGAGGAGTCGAGAAAACATGATCTGTATTTATCAAGCTATGAAAGATTTATAAAAGCTGAAGAACAGACATTCATACAAATAAAAGAAGATAACAGCACAGACTAATAGTCTTACTAAATGCATGAGAAACAAAAAGGCCTTATTGATTTGGCACAGTCTGGAGTCTTCAAATTTAATAAAATTATTACAAAGGATTCTTCCCAGTGCTTGGGAGTTTTTTGCAACTTAATCAACAACCAATTAAAAAGAAAAAGGGTCGCATTAATAGGCCAGTCCATCGCGTGAAACACATTTAGAGAATGAAAACCATGAGCAAGAATCGATGCCCCATATCACCTCAAGCCGCCACAATAAACATTGATCGCCCAGGAGCATGCTAGAAAAGCCACTACGGGGAACAAAAAAACACACAATAGCAGAAATCAACACGGGGTGCCACAGAAGAAAACGTGGCAGCAGGCGAGTATAAAAGGAGTAGTGGAAACTCCAAGATAACCAACATAGCAGCAACTGCCATGTGTCATGCAAATGGGGCTCAAGAAAAATTAGAAGGGACATCCAACGAAAATCTCTGAGAGGGAGCCACGTGGAGCATGCCGAGCAAAAGAAAGTGCAAGGCAGGCCCAGTTCAGAAAGCACCTAGAGAAAGCCAAGCGTCGCACAGACGAAGATCAACCAAAGAAAAGTGAAAAGGAAAAATAGAAAGCCTCGAGAGGGAGCCACATGGCACATGCCAAAGGTAGTGATAAATTTAATGGTAAGTCACAACCGCAAAGATAAAAAATGCAAAGGTTTAGCAGATTTTTGTGAAACAGGTTCTATTAGAGTTCCATCAAATATGAATATCTAGATAAGGATCCAAACTTTAATTTCCCTTTGAATGGAGTGTGCTAAAATTTAGGTTTATACTTAAGGATTGGACCTAAGTTTTCTTTGAATGGAATCACAAGGAAGTTTGGAATTGACAATTTTGAATCTTGGAAATCGGTTGAGCAGTAGTTCTAAATCTAGGGGATCCAAACTCCTTGTTTAAAGTGATGCATTATGAAAATTCAATGAGAGGACATGGAATCCTTGAGAGTCATATTTTTTTTAATTTATTGATTCTTATTAATTAATTATGTCATTATAATGAAAACTATTACTTCTACTACAGCTTACCATGGCATAAAGTTGGCTAGGGATAAGGGGATCTCTATGTTATGGATAGAAGGGGATTTCCTTAGGAAGGGGTCTCCTACTTCATGGACTATTGGAAATTTTATTTTGGATGCCCTTTATATTTTTCAAGGTTTTAATGAACTCTATATATCCCACACCTTTCATGAGGCAAATCATGGAGTGACATCAACAAGGAAATGGGAGGCTAATGATATCTTACCCTTTGGTTCAATTAACTTGATAAATACTAACAAATATTATCTTGTGGGTGGAAGTTGTCTCCTCAACTAAATGCTTGTGTTGTTACATGGATATCCCTGGTTGATTAGAAAATTTGAGCTTGTGATGATCATTGGAATCTATGGGCATTCTATTTGTAATTTCAAGAGAATCATCACCATTGTTTCCCTTAGTGCTACTCTTGGAAAGCACACACACTTTATGGTTATTTTTTCTCCTCTTTCCTTTTCATTTATTCACAATTATTTTTTGCTTTTCCTTGTGTTTGTGAAGTGTTCGATGATGGGTGGGAAAAGGTTTAGAACATATCCACTTTCATGTGATGATTTGAAGTCCAATGTCGATGTGTGTGATATCCTGTAGAAGGGTGGGGTAGATCTATTTATGGAAAGGTTACATGGCTTTAAATCTAGCATTTCCAAAGACTTTGTTGAGGCCTAGCATGACAGGGTTTTGAGCATGTTTGGTCGGGATATCACTATTAGTGAATATTTCATTATTGAGGTCACTGGGATGTCGAATGAGGGAAGAAAGTTATATAGGGACAAGAATTTGTTGGGGTCTGCTAAGTTGAATTTTTTTCGTGACAAAGAGAGACAAAATGGTGTGGCTGGACTATGGAAAATATGATAGGTCCAAGAATAAACCTATTTGGTAGGACGTGGCCATGGCGTTGATGTGATATTTCACCCTAGATGGTCACCACTTTGTGATGTTGAACCATTTTCAACATGGTAAGATCATTTCCTTCCCCTTCTACTTATTACTTTCATTGGAAGAGGGGATTATGAATTTTAGAAAGAATCCTAGAAACCTTAATTTAGATGAGGGTTTAATGTTGCTTATAGTTGATTACATTAAGGTTAATTGTATTGGTGAAGCTCCTCATCCCCCCAAATCGAAAAATATGAAGAAGGGGAGTAGTGTTATGCCTTGCATAACCACCCCATCTTTTGCCTTTGTCAAAATGGGTCCCCCTTTGTTATTTTTGTACTTATTTGTTTTTGAAACAAAGTTTGGAGTCTAGTTTTTCCAATACTTTGTTTTTCTTTGGTTTCTCTATTGGAATCGGAACTGGAACTGAATCGGGTTCTGAAAGTTCTTTTGAGGCTTGTTTTTGGTTCTATCCTGACAGTCTTTTTCTTTGCCTTTGTTTTTGGTCTTTAGTGGAAGCAGAGCCGGAGTGGGAATTAAAATGGTTGTTATCAAAATTTGCAAAATCATAATTTATTCCAATCCCACCTCCACTATTTTTATTGCTTAGTCTTGGTCTTTGTGTTTTGTTTTATTAGGTTGGTCTTTTTACTTAACTTTTTGTATTTGCTTTTGTTTTGTTTTTAGTTGTCAGAAACGGAGCTGGAATGGGGATGGGAATTGGAAATTTTATAAATTTGAGATTCCGATTCCATTTTAGTTCTGCCCCCGCCACTTTTTGTCGTTGACTTTTTGACTGAAGTTGCACTGTTGTGAAGTGTTGGTTCACTCTCAGTTCCGACTCCACCTTTATTGCGCTTTAATGCATTAATGACAGTTTTTCGGTGTAGGTAGAAATTTACATATTTACCTTTATTAAGGGTTAAGCCAATCATTATTGTTATTGTTAAAGATCTAAGAGCACGAAGGAGCAGTAGCAGAGTTCATTCGAGTGAAAAGATTGAAAGAGCATAGGATTGTTGTGAATGGATCAGTTTAGAAGGTTAGCTTCATTGTTGTGTTCGAGGTAGGTTCCTTATCTTTGTTGTTCTTCATTTCATTTGTTGTTGTGTGTTTTGTATATATGTTTTGCCCATGTTTTGAATCGCGTTGTCGTTTCGTTTTAAACATTCATGATTCTTGGTGTGCTGGTTTGAATGGGTCTTTTATATTGTTGGTTGGGTTGTCTCTTTGTTTATGTTTGTTTTTATTGTCATTTCTTTCTATTTTTAGGGCACCGTCGCTTTCACGTCTTAATCGTGATTGCGTCGTGTTTGTTTGGTTTGCACTAGATTAGATTAGATTAAATGTTTTTAATGGAATTTGTTAAATTAGGAATCTACAGTGAGGTAGATTAGAGATTTTATAGTGAGTTAGGGTAGATTAGATTTATTGTTTAAATTAGGGTTTTGTCGTCTGGTAAAATTGCAAGCTTTAAACCCGTGCCCTAGTTTTATCAGGTTTGTTAGATTAGGGTTTTGTTGGTCTTTGTAATCACTTTAAATGATTAAAAAAAAATGATATCTTAAAGTGCAATTGTTCCCCACGGTCATATGAATGTAGTGTTTTTAAAGCCCCTTTTCATGTTAAAGCAATCTAGGTTTTAATCATGAAGTTGTGTTGAAAATGAATAAAGTTTTTGATGACATCATGATTAGCATAGGCGGAGGTGGGATTGGAATAGATTATGGACCTAAGAGTTTTGTTTTACAAAAGTCATCGATTCCATTTTTATCCCATTTCTGATTCCGAGTTCTAAACATTTTCCTTGAAATATATGATAACATAGGTGGAGGCGGGTCGGAACTGATCTTGAACTTAACAATTTTGTTTGCAAAAGTTATTGATTCCATTCTCATCCCATTTCTGGCTCCACGTATAATGGAAAAGTCTTTCTTTAAAGTAATAATAACCTAGTCGAAGGCAGAGGCGGAATGGAAATAGAATATCGAAAAAATGAAAATTCGAAAAAAACTAAATCTGTTTTTCATTCCGATCCCGGTTCCGATAACCTCCCCGGCTCCGATTTTGTTATTAAGTGAAGTTTCTATATCGGTTTTTGCCCCGAGTCCGCTAGTGTTGTAAAAGAGATTGTTTTGAGATTTGGTCTAGTTCCGACTCTGATGTATGTGTAATAGGTATGTTTTAAAAGCATGTTTTATGATGATATCTAAAGATCTAATTAAAGGTTTTCTTGGAGAAGAATTGAGAGATGTCAGTAATGTCAGGAGAGGCTGCTCGAAGGAATCAATTGGTTGGAACATCAAAGACAACACCAAAAATAAAGAAGGTGAAACTAGAATAGTTGCCTTATACATTGAGGTATGATCATAGGAATCCGGTGGTGAAAGTGAGCAAGGTGGAATCAGACTGGTCAGATATCACGGATACTAATCTGGGCCAGTATAGCTTTGAAGAATTACATGAAGAGACCTTTGCAGAATGAGCAAACTTGACAAGGAGAACACAAAGGATTGTTGACTTCGATATTGCACATATCATTGTGTTTCCTTTATCAGTCCAGTGTCCAGAGTTGATATTGACAGTAGCCTATACCTACAATCCTACTACAAGATTATGCATGGATTCACAAAATAATGTGATTATAGATCTTACTCCGCAAATGTTCCTGATCCCAAGAACTTGGTGTAGCTAACTGAAGCAAAGGCATTGGAGAAATATAGCAAGCATAAAGACTCCAATAAGTCTCACTTAAACTAAAAATGGTTAAGCACAGAGAATAAATCTTTAAGTAAGCTTGTAGACCAGCCAAAGAGGGCAGATTTCAAGAAGGAGGTATTTGAATTGATATTAATGTTGTCCAAAGTGTTTGGGAAGAGGGATGCCTTCCACTTCAAGGAATGGATGTTTCATTTCATTCAAGTAATCTTTCAGGGTGATTACCAGTTTGATTGGTCAATGATTGTTTCTGATGCCATACATGATCAACTTACAAGGGTTAGACAAACTAAATCTTTCTTCATGACTTCTTATGTGGTTTATGCTGTAGCAAGGTTGGGGATTTTCCCAAGATTAAACAGAGTAGGTATAATAGGAGCCTTGGATGGGCAAAAGAAGGTATGGGAACATTATGATCAGTTATCTCTTCAAGTTGCTGAGACTCATTTCAGAAGAGCCAATGATACATTTTTATATGTGGTCATCAATCGGTTAAGTGGAGATGCAGGATACAGGTTAAGTCAAGAAGCTATGGCTTTTATTGCTGAATGGGGAAGTTGGTACATCCAATACCCCAAATTTACATACTTCAGATTGTTTGGTTTTGAAGGCCATCCACATTTACTTCCAAGATGCTGCAGTAACATAATAGTGCTAATGGAATTTTTGTATTAAGCCATTGGAGTTAATGCTAGGTTTGGGATCAAGCACAAGACTGGATGTCATAAATTTCCTATGAAATTGGGTGAATATGGATGTCAACACTTGAAGGGTACAAAGGTAGTTTATAATGAGTTGATACAATTGAAATTGGGATTGTATACAGCTCATAAATATTTTGATCCAAGGAAGAAAATGTATGGCTTATTACCTTTAGTGTTTACTAGACACTTTAATTTGTTAGAGGAATTTTGGTGTGATCAGCAGGATGAATATGACTTGAGGAAGAAGAACTATGAAATATTATTGGTTGCACTTATGGTAGAGTTGGGTGTTAAAGAAAATATTCTTGACACGTTAGTGGATGATGGAATTGTATTGGATCCCTCATATGAAGCCTTGAACATTGGCACCAAAAGCTTAGATCCAATAGACTGGAATGAGGAAGAAATAATTGATATTAAGAAAATTGGAAGAGTAGTTTTGGATAGAAGTGTGCAATGGTTGATGATGAAAGATGGAGCTCCTCAAGGACCAATCCTTAAGAAGGGTAAAGGATACAAGAGAATTAAAAGAAAGACACCTTCCAAGGAGCCATTAGAATTCTTTCCTCCAGATGTTGAAGAAATAGAACTTGAGGTGGTTGATGAAGAAGAAGAGGCACCAGAGGGAGATGTTCCAATAGGATCTACTGCTTCTACGCCCACATTGGGTGAGTCATCCACACAAGCCCCACTCACAAGAAAGAAAAGTAAAGAGGTTCAAGAAGGAGCACTTCATGCCATGGCTGAAGCTGATAAAGGAAAAGAAGTGGAGGAAGAATTTGTAGAAGTTGAGACAGCTTTAGAGGAGACTGTCAGAAATGGACTTGCAAGAAAACATGCCTCTAGGGCATACTATTGAGCAGATTCTGATACAAGAAGAGCAATGGAAACTATTTGAAGAGGCTACCAGAAATTTTGATGCAAGGGCTGTTGCGGAGAAGCAAAAGGAAATGGATGCTAAAGTGCAAGCTGATGCTCTACTTCAACAACAACAATTAAAAGCAAAACAAGTTGAAACAAGGGTAGTAACTGATGAAGTAGAGGAGAAAATGAGGCAATGAGAGCATGATCTCAAGGTCAAAGCAGAAAATGACAAGTTAGAATTGATACAGAAGATCCATGATGTTGAGGAGGAGAAAGCAAGAAACTGGAGGGAAAAGGAAATCCTAGTTGCTAAACTGAAACTTGTAGAAGAAGCTCAACAAAAAGAGGAAGAAGCTAAAGCTTTAAGAAAGGAAAGAGATGCTAAAGAGTTAATATAGAAACAGCAAGCTGAAGAAGAAAGGGAAAAGGAAAAGAAGCTCAACGTCGTAGAAATAGAAAGGATAGAAAAGGAAGAATTAGAAAAGATAAGGAAAGAAAAAGAGGCTGAAGAGCTAATTAGGAAGCAAAAGGAAGAAGAAGCAGAAGCTAAAAAAATTAAAGCTTTGGAGGCAGAATGGTTAGAAAGGGAAAAGCTAGAAAGAGAGGCCTTAGAAAAAGAGAAATTAGAAAAGGAAAGGTTAGAGAAGGAAAAAATGGAGAAGGATTAGTTGGACGAAGAAAGATTGAGAAAAGAAGAAGAAGACAAGAAAATTCAAGAACAAAGAGATAGAGAAGAGGCTAAGAAGTTGGTGCAAATGCATGTGCTGCAGGAGCAGCTAGAGAAAGCAAAGGTTGATTCTCAACCTGAAGTAAATGTTCAACCACCCTCTACTATTGCTGCTTCCTCTTCCATGATGATGACTGCTCCCAGTGCTCCTATATGGTTGAAGTTAGACCTGCAGAAGAGAGCTAGAACACCTCCTCAACCTCTTAATTAGGAGGACATGATGAAGGGAATTGAACAGGAAAGGCATAAGAAGAAGGCTAAAATATTACATTCTACTAGACTCATAGATAAAGGGGAGATAGTTGCTGAATGTGCCATTCCTATGACTGAAAAGGAGGTAGGGGATATGTAGCTAATAGACTATCAATTGAGTATGGTTGATTTGGGAAGACCCACTAGGAATCAACAAATGAATCTGATTGATGTGGTGTCTTCAACAACTAAGTCAAGAATGATGAAGGAAAAACAAAAGAAAGGTGAGCTTAAGGCTCAATTGGATTAGTTACATTCATTCTTGAAGAGTGTCTCCTCTCCAAGGTCACAACAAGTTGCAGCTATTGAGACTCCTATTTTGCTAAGCAAAAAGGAGGCTAATGATTTGGTGCAGGTTAGAGGAAAGGAAGAGATGGTAGACAAATGGATAGATAAATTGAACCAAGAGGTAGGAGAGATTTTAGTTAAAGGGTTTGAAGCCTACAAGGATACTAAAGGATTGATTAAAGAGATGTATCAATATATTGAGGCATCAGAAAAATAGGAAGAAGAGTATAAGGAGTATGGTGAAAAGTTAGAAAAGATAAATACATTGCCTCTAACAACTCTTCTGGAATAGTCTATACCTGAGGAAGACAACAAAGACTTTGTAGAGAAGACTTCTCGCATACTCAAGTTTAGCACTAGCTTTTTGAGCAAGCATAAGGATGAGATTCAGGAAGTTGCAAATAATTTGACTGAGCAATTAGAAGAATTAGAAGTAGCAATTGCCATTATTGTATATTTAAATGCATTTACAAAAGAGGGCATGCCTTTTAATCAAATAAAGTAAAAGTGGGATGAAAGATTCCAAGGACTTATGCAAAAGGGAGATGATGGTAGAGAGTTGATCTTAGATCGACTTGTAGAGGTCAAAGAGGAGATAAAAGTTGTAGGGAGAGAATTAATAGAAGTGAAAAGTATGAAGGAGTTTGCTGCAACTGAGTTGGATCAGATTAAATTTGAAGATGACTAGATTGATGGGCCAGAGATGGAGACTCTACAACAAGTGTTCACCAGTTACGATGAGTTCCTAGTAGATCCATCTTTGCATGCATGAATCCTTACATGCATGATTTTCTCCTTCTTTGCATGTTGCATGCATACAACACTAATAGCTTTTTGAGTGCATGACTTTCTTTTCTCTTCTATCTTCTATTTTTAGTTAAGACTGAAAGTCTAATGTAAGAACTCAAGATCAAGTTGATCTGAGTTTCCAAGAGAGTCTAAATTCCTAAAAAGGTGGAAAGCCTAAAATAGAAGTGAAGTTCAAACTTTTTGTATATCTATAAATACCAGATGGGTATCATATTGTAAAGGTTGGCTAATTGAGAACTAGATTGGCTTGCCTAATGTTGAGAGATAGAATGGGGAAGAAATTTTGTTCAATTTGTTGATGTGGCTTGTTCAAGAGGTTTAGGACCTCCATAACAAGCATGATACTATTTCTCTTTGCAATATTTTTATGCTTCATAGTCTTAAGGAGAAGGATTCCATTTTTGGTTTGGCCAAGTCAATGAATTCAAGTGTAGGTTTTGTGGTGGATAAGTTGGCCAATTTGAAGAGAGATTATTGCTCGAGGCTATCTTTGTTGGACAAGAACTATCAATAGTTGCATAAGGATAGGATATGATCGTCAATCTCAACATGGAAAAATTGGAGTCCTTGGGTGAAGGGCTTGTGTTCCTCAATGAGAAGGCAAAGGAGTTTTCTAGAAGAACTCTATTCAATGAGAAGGAAAACTATGGATGTGGGTACAGGTTTGAGTGAACACACCTGGAGAAAAACTAAGGTAAATCGGTGCCTAGGAAAGGTGTCGACGATGTCATGGAAATGCATGATAGGATGATTTCCAAGGACCTGGAAGTGGCTAGAATGCTCAAGGAACTTCTCTAATGGTCATTTGTTCTATTCTTTTTGTTGGATTTCATTTTTCTATGTGTTGTTGTTTCTTGCTAATGGTGTGTTGATGTCTCTATAATCAGATTTTTTTGGTGTTTTGGGTGGGTAGCCTATTGCTTTATCCTTGCTACTATTTCTCTTTTTTGTACAGGGTCTCAAACACCCTTCAAAACATGTTTATCATTAATAAAATCTATTAATTCAATAAATTAATTATGCATTTTTTGTGTTTACAAGTAATTCTAGGGCATAAAAAATTAATGAATTCGAGATTTTAAATGCATGGGATATTAAATTAATGTTATTTTATTCAAAATAACATTAATTTAAAAGAGTTTTTATTATTATTATTTTAGTTGTGAACATTTAAAGGTTATGTGCATTCAATAGAAATAATTTGAATTTAATTGATTTATGAAACTAATTTTTATTTGGTTAATTTTATAAATTAATTAATATGCTTTATGTTCACATGTTCTTTTTGATGCTGGAATAATAATGGTTCAAGATAATTGATGATCATGGGCCCAATGTGATGAAAAAATCAGTAAGAGATCTTTAAGATGATTTACAAAATTCACATGCGAAAGGGAATTTTTTTGAAAACATTATCAACAAAGAGTAGAATGAGGACTTTATGGTCAAACTAGAGTTAAAATGGGAAAGTGATGGTGCAACTTAAAGTTATTTCTAAACGGATTTTAATTTATGCCAAACAAAAGGATGAACTTCAAGAAAAGTTGAAACTTGCAACTTTTAAATTGAAGCCAACTAAAAGTCAATTAAAGTAACACTAAGGATGATATAGAAGTTTTCCTTTGCAAATAAGTTGCATGAATGCAAAAGGCTACTTTTGCATGTGTCATTTTGGAGTGAATTATGTAATTTTGGAGCGATTTATTATCAAATCTTCTCACTTTGAAGGGGTTAGATAGTTGCAAGAAAAATGTTTAGAAAAATTAGATAATCTAAAGCTAGTTTAGCATTACGTTAGACAATAGATTTTTCTACATTTTTAGCATAGTGGAGTTGATTCAAAGACATTGGTTTCCATGCACTGGTGAATTTTTCTAGAATTGTAAATGTTGCTTATATTTTTAACCGCAATAGAAGGAGCTAGACTTAAACCTACTTTGAGTTACACTTCGGATGGTATTTATCTTGTTAATAATATGATTTGTAGTTCTTCAAGGAATGAATAAAGTTTTATCTTTTTTTAGTTCAAATTGTAATGGATAATCTGCTATATGCTATTGATTTATGCACTATGAATGAATGCAATCGTGTATTGGTTACAAGTTGATTTATTCTATAGTTTAAATAGGAGTTCCTTGATGAATAATAGGTTTGGTTATTTAGATGAATCAAAATTCCTCTATTTCTTGCATCCTTGATCTATCTTTTTCTTTTCTTTATTTTTCAATTAGAGTAGGTTTAGATAGGATTTCAACTTTGCAACAACCAAAAATCTTAATAACTAGCAGGCCCTTTGAGCATTACAACCATATTGACTGCTCAACAAAACAATAACATTGTGACCCAACTCCTAGGACCTTGGGAAGTGTTTGATTTAATGATCATTCGATTCTTTTAGGAGAGGTAAGGATTGCATCTTGTTTGCAAGTTGTTGTGTCAATTGGGCCATCAACAAAATTGGTGCTAGAAGGAGGGCCACTTGAGGGTTTTTGGTTTGTTGCATGTTTGAGTGGGTCAGATCTTAGGAAAACCTAGCTCTGATGGGTAGCCCTTTGTGTATTCCTAGTATTGTTTATGAAATTCCTTATCACATGGATAACATGTTTCCTTTATTTTTTCCTAACAAAGGACAAATTTCTAGAGATCATGTTAAAATTTACAAGGGTTTAATGAATTTTGTCCAGGTTCAACATGAAGACATCACTTGCCAATTATTCATCAAAACACTTTAAGGTACAACATGGAAATGGTATGTTAATCTTGCACCAAATTCTATTTGTTCATGGGGAAAATTATAAATATTATTTTTGGATTAGTTTGATCCTTATGGTCAAACAAATGACTCATTACTTGAATTTGCATATATGAAAAGTAGACCATGTGAATCAGTTTACTAGTTCAATCACAAGTTCTTGTTTATGGATAAATGAGTTAAAGATTTAACTCTGGTTATTGATGATCATATACTAATGTAACATTATTATTGGGGTTTAAATGCTTCTTTTGTGATAGAAATTAAACATTACGGTTAGGTTACCTCCCTACATTATGGATTGAACAAAGCTCTCTTATTGACACAATCTAGACAAGACATAAGAGATCTAAGTAATCAAATTAATGATTGTAATGCCAAGGTAATCATAAGTTGTCAATCCTTGTGACTTTATGTTGATTCACCCTCTATGCATACCTAAATGTATTCATCTCCATCGAGCAATTATAACCTTCCTGATATTCCAAGCATCTCATTCTCTAACATTTTAGATTAGATCAGTCCCATGCATGACTGATTTGGGAGTTTTAATTCATGAGAGCCAACCATAGAGGTAAGTATTCCACCTCTTGATGATTTTTTTGTGACTATACCATCTATTTTTATTCACACTCCAACGCATAGTGCATCAAATCATTTTGATGGTTTATTTGAGAAAGAGAATGAAAATGATTTAAATTCAGAGCATAATGGACTAGTGAAAATAGTGAAGAAGGTGAAGCATCAACACAAGATTTTTTGTCATAAGAAATCAAAAAGTAAAGAGTGTCCTTACAATGCTTTAAACAGTTCTTTTGAGTGAGATGTACAACAATGTGATGAAGGGATAATAACTTAAGGTTCATGTTGATATACGACATGCATGAAATCTATTAACTAATAAATTGGAAGAGTTAGGTGCTCCAAGAATACTTGAACTTGATATGTCAAATAGATTTAGGATACATCAGATAGATCATCATTCTAAAATGGATTGTCATGTTTTCCTTGGAAGGGTGGATTTATGTTTCAGAAAGCTAATCACTTCAGAAGAGATACTCATGGAAGATCCTTGGAACAACCATCCACTCAATAAGGGAGATGAAATAATTAGCACACGTGAAGATGATAATGATTCCATTCTAGACAATGAGAGTAACTTCAATAGAATGTATGACCTATCTCCATCATTTGATGACCTCGAGTCTTGTATTAAAATGAATTATACAATGAAAAAGTTTCTTTACCTTGTGCAGATTTATTAGATGTGGGAAATGAGTTTATTGATGCATTCATAGATCCTTGCATCACGGTGGATAAGGAAGAAGCATCCTTTGATGAGTCGACACAAGGAAATGATTCTGTTGATTTGAATGATGAGCACATAGAAATAAAGAATAATATAACTACAAATAAAATTGCAAATGGATCTCATGGTGAAGCACAAGAACTAAGTGCCAAATTGATTCTTCAAAGGAGAAAGGTCAAATGGATGTGTAGACTCATCAAGTGTTACTAATTATCATTTAGATCAGATTTATACATGTTAAGAAAGTAGATTGGATTCTAATGCTGATGAAAATATTGAAATGGATGAGTTTAGTGTTTCATTGTAGCAAGTAACGCATGATGAGATTCAGCTAGATGAAGAAAAATAATTCCAAGAAGATGACCAAGAGGCTGCTCCATAAATTGAATCGCTTTAGCTTGATGAGGAAAATGGAATGGGGAACGATCTTCTTGATTTTTATTTTATTCATACAAATGAGTTGTTTGAATAAAATCCTAGTTTATCATGCACTAGTGAATTTGATCTTAAACAATGATGAACTTGATGTCGACTTACGTAATCTTGGTGATGATATGCAAGAACAAGAAGCAATAAAATAAAATTTCTTGGGTATGATTTTGTACACTTTAATGAGTTGTTTGAAGAAGATGCTGAAAGTAATGCTTCATCTCAAGAGGAAAAGGGTTCATAGAACTCACCAATTGACAATGAAGATGATTTGCTACTCAATCGATCTAAGACTGAGGGAATCTGGGACTCCGAGTCTGAGTGGAATATAGAAGTGTTGGTGCAATGGTATTTTAGCTACATGAGGAACCTCACTATAGGTGATTCACATGGGATTTTTCCTTTCAATCCAAATTTTGAGGTAAGTTGCTCTAATTTCTTGGTCAGGGAGGTTGCTATGTTAAGTAAGGTAGAAGCCGAACCAATTAATTTAAAGGTTGAGGAAGCTAAATATTTAATTGGTGACATATTAACCTTGGAGAATGCAATTAAAGATGATAGTCCTTGTGAAACCAAAAACACTAGTTTGTTGTTTGAAACTAGTGTTGATAGTGATAGGGATGCACATGAAATTTTTGAACTATATTTGGATGTCTTGAATGCTAATGGATGTCCTATGTGTTGGCATGGATGTACTAGAGTGGAATGGAGTGATTTTCCATGAGTTGAGACCATGTGAGAAGGAAGTCATATGGCAAGAGTCTACATCAGCAAATGAATATCTTCTAAATCATGATGTGGTTTCTCTTCATTATCCTCTATGTTTTGATCATTTTTAGTTTTATTATGATGTTGGGGATAGTAAGATATATATATGGGTTAATCATGTCAAGGCTGAAAACCCATGACTTTTAATATTTCAAACTTTGTACCCTCAGAGTGAGTCTATCCCGCATAAACCTTACATCTCTAAATTTAAAGAAAATTTTGCTAGGCTTAGAACCTTCCCTAGTAAATTAAGGCTTTTTCACATAATGAAAGATCAATTAGATAGAGGATTAAATTTTCAAATTTTTGTGTTTTTTGAGTTTGGTTTAGAGTTAGTTTAGGATTAGGATCAGTTAGGCATCAGGTTTACATTAGTTGGTTTTGTTTAGTTTTGGTTGTTTTCGTGGGTCTTTTGGTCATCCTGTTGCTTTTCCTTTTGATTCTTTCTTTGTGTTCGTTTGTGTTTTCCTTTGTTTCTGGGTTTGCTATTTTTTATTTTTTTTTGGTTTTTGGTTGCTTTGTTTTCCAATTCTTGTTCTTGGGTATGTGTAGGATCATGATGGGCCAAAATGTGGCAATATGATGGGTGTGGTTGATGACCTTTTTTTAACCCAAAATTGATGAAACGAAAAGATTTTTTAAAGGAGATTCTCAGATTTCCACCAATATAAATTATGTTATACTTTGAATTTAATAACTAATTATTATTCATTTTCTATTGAATTACGACTAAAGTCATAATTTTTAGGTTGATTGAAAAATATCTATAGCTTTCAAACGGTATCATATTTTTTGAATCTAAAACAAGCGTCACATACTATAAGATTAAAAAATTAAAAAATAAATTTAATGAAGTTTTGACCAAGTTAAGGTGGTCAGACATACGAGTCTTTATATTTTTTAAAAGTTGTCATAAAAAAATGATAATTAATTATTTATTTGGAAAAAAATTACAAAAAAATATGCATCACATCGGGACATGAGTCCTCTACTTGTATCTAAAATCTTATAAAAAAATACTATCATTTTAATTTGGTTAAAGGGTGGTTAGATAGACACCCACTTCTTATTTTTTCCCTAAAATATAAGTACTACTATATTGAAATTTCAAAATTTCACCAAATAGATTTTATTTTTTTGTAAATAAACCTAGTAATTTAGAAACTACATTCATTTTTCTACAAATTATATTCTTACATATTTTTGAAATAATATAGATAACTTATTCAAATTTTTATGTCAAGTTGCCTAACTCTGATTTTTTTGAATTTTTTGCCACTTAAGGGCCTATTTTTTCCATGATGATCCTGCACATACCCTCTTGTTTTCTATTTTTTTTAATGGTTTGTTGTGTCTGCATATTCATTTGTGTTGCTCCCTCTTTCATTTTCCTTTCTTTTTCTCTCTATGGATTCCTCCTATTGACAATGTGAACTAGGTTTTTATATGCAAGTTATGTCAAAGGGTGAACCTATTAGGAGCCTACTAGTATTTTTAAACAGTTGATCAGTCAACTATCTCAAAAAAAATTGGTTTACCTTCATTCATTCCAAACTAGGGAATTTGTTATAATGGATTAGGACTTGGTTCATTATAAACTTATTGGGGAGTCTTTAGAAGTCTAACACGATATGAACATCTTAAGAAATCCATCATTTAGTTTACATTAGGTGGGTATCTTTATTCCAAGTGAAAAATCTAAAGGGTTACATTTCTTTCACGATGTCCACTATGGTTCTCAACTCACTACTTAAGCTTCACTACTTGAGGATTGAGGGAAAATGAGAAAATACACTTCAAAAGAATCAACATCTAAGAAAAAGAGAAAAAAAAGAAAAAAATCTAAACTCAATTAGAAAGGGTGATTCAAGTATCTCTACTAAGGCTATGAAATCCTAGCTGGCAATAGAGCAATGCTTAGAGAGAACCAGATGTATCTTTGTCAAGACTATAAATGCTTGTCTACCAACAAAGCTATGTCCAAGATATCATTGCATGTTAGAAATGTAACTCACAATCATGTAGCTTGGGTAGAGTCTACTTCACTTTGATGACAACAATGCTTATAGAGGGGAATGAACCATCTGCACACATAAACATATTTCAATTCCGGGTATGTGCAAGATCATCATGGAAAAAACAGGCCCTTAAGTGGCAAAAAATTCAGAAAAATCAAAGTTAGGCAACTTGACATAAAAAATTGAATAAGTTATCTATATTATTTCAAAAATATGTAAGAATATAATTTGTAGAAAATTTAATGTAGTTTCTAAATTACTAGGTTTATTTACAAAACAATAAAATCTATTTGGTGAAAATTTGAAATTTCAATACAATAGAACTTAAATTTCAGGGAAAAAATAAGAAGTAGGTGTATGTCTGACCACCCTAACCACATTAAAATGATAATTATTATTTATAATATTTTAGATATAAGTAGAGGACTCATGTCCCGATGTGATGCATATTTTTTTGTAATTTGTTTCCAAGTAAATAATTAATTATAATTTTTTTATGACAACTTTTAAAAAGTATAAAGACTCGTGTGTTTGACCACCTTAACTTGGTCAAAACTTCATGAAATTCATTTTTTGTTTTTTAGTCTTATGGTATGTGAAACATATAATGTGACACATGTTTTGGATTCAAAAAATATGATACCCTTTGAAAGCTATAGATGTTTTTCAATCAGCCTAAAAATCAAGACTTTTGTCATAATTCAATAGAAAATGAATAATAATTATTTATTAAATTCAAAGTAAAGCATAGTTTATATTGGTGGAAATTTGAGAATCTCCTTTAAAAACCCTTTTCGTTTCATCAATTTTGGGTAAACAAAAATTCGTTAGCCACATCCCCATCATATTGCCACTTTTTGGCCCATCATGATCCTACACATACCCTTTCATTTGAGATCTCTATGGCGTCCTAGTTTTGATTATCTTAAGCTTATTAGGGTGCCTTGAATGAGTGTAAACCATAGATTTTGGGTATTTGGAGGGTTGCATGTTCTAAAATGATTGAAGCATTTTCCCAGCCAAGTCACCATTTATTATGCCCTACATACACACCCCAATTTTTTTTTGGGAAAATTCAGGGACCCCCTTTGCTTTCCCTTCATTTCGTTCTTTCCTTTCATTGTGTTTCCACTTTGTTTTCTTCATCTTGCATATTTCACCTTTTCCTTGTCTTTGTGTCTTTTCCTTCTTGTTTCCCTTTCTTTTGGTTCCCTTTGTTGTTTTGGTTTTGGCCTCGAAAGTTGTCTTTTCCCATGCCTTGTTTTCTTTACTCTTTGTTAGAGTCAAGATTTAGAAGGGAATCTAAACTTGTCCTTGAAATGGTGTTCAAGTTCCAGGTGTTGTTTTGAATACGATTTGTAACATGATAGATTTTTCTGCAAGCTAGAATAACAAAGTTAGATCTTAATCTAAACAATAATCTAAAATCTAACAACAAAGAACGAGGAAATAAACTAAATAAAAAAAACTAAACAATTAATGGAAAGCTCTCACCGAATATGCATTCATCCCTTCAAATTATCTTGATTGTTCTTCTCCACTTTTCCTTTTCAATATTCTTTCCCTCAGATTTCTATGTTTGAATGCAAGTATAGCTTTTTCGAGTGTCAAAGAAAAATATCAAAGAATAGTCTCTCCTAAAAAATGAATGATTTCAGGAGCAGGAATAATAATAATGATAGGCCATTTTATGGATTTTGTGTTTCTAAATGATTGGCTCAGATTGAAAGTGAGATCGATGGACGAGATTGATGAATGCCATGCGATGTGAGTTATGTGTCAGATAGAACGTGAGTTAGAACACGAGTTCAGGATCTTAATCTCCAAAAATAGAAGAAATAAACTTTGTATGCAAAAGCCAAAGTTAGAACTCGAAGACTAATGCATTTGAATGGAAACATGATTTAATTAATTAAATAAAGATATTTAATTAATAGACATATCATGCATATGAGTTGGAACTAGTTAACTGACTAGTTATGGTGGAGAGTTCTCTCGCAGAGATAATCAGATGTTAAACCCAGAGATAACTAGAGAACTAAAAATAGATTTTGAGTCAGAAGGTGAGTGAATGACATAGATAACTGAATGATAGAGGAATGCGACATAAATAATTAAATATGATTTAAATGTTAATTTAATTCAACATTCGAAAATGAGAGACTTTAATTAAATAAATAAAGTAATTTATTTAAATTGATTGTTTGAAAAGGATAATATAAACAATTAAATAATAAATATTTAATTATAGATAAAGGGGGTTAAATGAATAATTAAATAAATATATTTAATTATAGTTGAATAAGTATGATAAAGGGGTAATTAAATAATAAATTATTTAATTGATGGATAAAAGGGGAAGAATTAATTAGTTCGCAACATAATTAAATAAATATGATTTATTTAATTAATCAAGTTTGAATAAAAGTCATTTATGAATTAATGAATTAATTAAAAAGGGGTATTTAATTAATAAAGGAAATATGTGTTAGAAAGGTTAATTAAATAATTAATATTATTTAATTATGACAACAGACTATAGAAAATTACGTCGAATGTGTACTCGCAAGTCTAGACCAATTTTCAATGTCTACACGATTTTTGTTTTTTTTTTCGAATTGGGTTTCAAGGTGGAGCTTGAACCTTGCTCCTTCGAAAGGTTCATGTTCCTAGTTTTGTCCTGACTCTGATTTTCGTGTTCTTATTTTCTTTTGGTTTTTTTTTAGAATCAAGTTTCGAGATAGAACTTAAACCTTTCCCCTTCAGAATGTTCATGTTTTGGTTTCCAACCCAATCTCAATACCCACATCCTTTTGTGTGTGTTTCATAATCGGGTCCCAAACTGAATTGGGTCTTTCCTCAAGGGTCCATGTCCTGCTTTCGACCTAATCTCAATTTCCACTTTTCCTTTGGGGGTTGCTTTGGTCTATGTTTTGTGGCCAGTCCCACCCCCACCCTACCTTGCTTCATCACCTTTTCATTTTGTTGTCCCTTCATCTTTGTTTTTTGCATTTTTTGTTTGTTTCTGTGTCACTTCTTTGGTTTGGTTCTTGCATTGTTTGTTGTGGTTGTTGTGTTATTTGTTTTGGTCATTTTTGTCTGTCTTTGTTCTCCTCTCATTGTGGTGTTCTTGTGTTGTCCATCCCACCTTAAAATCTTGAAAATCCAAAAATAAAAATAAAAATATAAAATATACAAAAATCCCAAAAACTATAAAACATTAAAATACAAAAATTGAAAAATTAGGTATCTAAAATAAATAAGCTTTCTTTAAATAAAATAAATAAATTTAAAATCAATTTGATTTTAAAATGTTAAATTTAAAAACATTTAAAATTAATAAATCTTTTAAGAGATTTAAGTTAAAAGAGGTTTTGAAAAATGCAATAAATAAATCTTTTTAAATTTAAAATAAATTCAAAAATCTAGAAAGTCATAAAATTTGAAAATCTAAAATATTTCAAAAAAATAAAAAATATTCAAAAATAAATAAAAAATAAAAAATTCAAAAATAAAAATAAAAATTATAAACTTTGAAAATTAAAAAAAAATATATAAAAGAAAAGATGTCTCATCGGACTTCGGGTCTCACTGGGACCTTGGAACCTCAAGCATGTAAACTGCGATTGATGGAAAGTTCTACACATAAAGAAGTTCACTAAAAAGGCATTAGAAACTTCTCAACAATCACCAAGGGGTAGTGGCCCCTATAGACATGTATGAAATTGAATGCCACAATTGGTTGTGACTATATGGGAGTTATGGAGTGGGTTTGAACATCTATCAAAGCATAGAACTTCCCTAGTAAGTATTGAATACAAAATGTGGATGCATAAGTGAGAAAGCATATACAAAATGTGGATGCATAAGTGAGAAATCATACAAAGCGTCTAGGTTCTTTGGAGAAGGTGCCTCAAAGAAATGCTATCTCATACAATACAATATTTGTAGAGGTGCAAAAAAATGCATCGGTAAAAAAGGATTTTGAGACTATTATGTAAATACCATGGTAGAAACACAGAGTCTGGATGCACATGGACAATATGCATAAACTATTTAACAATATGGCTCTAAGAAGATGTCATTGCATAAAATGAAAACAATATGACAAGGCATAGAAAATAAAAATGTGATTTTTTTAGATAATGTTATTTGAAGTGTTGTGTTAAGCATGTATGTGAGATTTTTGAGATATAGATGGGCTGCTAGTTGTATGTGTTTATTGAGATGCACAGAAATATTTTTTGAGCAAGCTTTATAAATCCTCAAGCAAAGCGACCCCAATGAACATACGCACAAAATATGGAAGCTTGTTGATTGGGTATTGACATCCATTGAAGCATTCTTAAAAGGAAGAATATTCACAAAATACAGAGATCGATTGAAAAAGGTTTGCAAAATGTGGAAGAAAAGGTGGCAAGTGTCAAATTTTGGACTCAGATTGAAACTTGGAAACGATGGAATAAAGTGTCTATATTTCAGAATTGATCCAATTCCTGACCCCAAACAATAGTTAAAAATGAAGAATTAAAAGACAATCCTCTCAGACTTCAAAACCGAAGGAACATTGAGATCAAAAGAAAATGTTCATGTGTGAGTTCAATCCCACTCTTGTCTCTATACCTATTTCAAAGGAATAAGGTAAGTCTTAATGTTTGTAGGAAAGGAGAATCCCGAGAACACCATTGGGTGCACTTCACAAATGTTCAGGGGAAAAAATTAACCCCAATCTAATGCCATGTGTAAAACTCCCCGAGAAATGTAGTCATGCTATGTTGTTGCAAGAAAATGCCCAAAAATGGAGTCGTCAAGTAGGTTTTTGAAAATTCCAAAGAAAATGTCATGGTTGACATGCATACAAAGCAAATTTGTGGAGAAGGCTTTAGAGACATTCAAGCAAATTTAATTGGCAAGTGTAAAGCCAAATTCCATAACTTGTATCAGCATTCTCTTGATAGTGCAAAATGGGGGTTTTGAAGTGCAAAATGGGGGTTTTGAGGTACAAAACATGTAAAATGGCAAAGCATAGACATGGTGTTGAACTATTCAAAAAAAATCCTTTTATAAAGTGTGGTCTCATGACATGAATAGGGTAGGATATGCGCATAATAGATTTGTTGAAAAATGCTTTAGAAAAACTTTTTAAACAAATGTTATCCGTAGGTGTAAGGTCGACCTCCATGACCTTTAACAGCATCCTTTGCCCATGATATTATGTGGAAGCCAAGGCAAGGCATATGAAATGTTTGACACAATGGAATCATGTATTTTTTTAAAGGGATTTAAAAGCTTTGAGGAAAAAATATGAGAAAGAGCATGTGAACCATATGGCAATATGCCTCAAAGTTTTCATCTCACGGGGACAAAAAAAATAATGCTTGTTGGATATTCATTGGAGTGAATTGGTTGAAAGGGAACTTTCAAGTAAATGTAATTCATTGTTATAAAGTGAAGTCTCTAGGCCTTTTACAACATCCTCCTGGTCACCAAATGTGGAAAATAAGACATGTGATCCAACATTGTAGGTATATGCAAATCTGATTTAAAAGGGCATTCAAATGTCATGGAAAATATATATGCAAAGGGTAAAGGCACAAACCAGAGGCATGAGAATTGCATAAATGAATGGTTGAAGTGGAGCTATCAGAAACTACTAGCAAGGGGTGTGTAAATCGTATGTAAGAATGCCAAAAGGGAGAACGACAGGAATAGGGAAAGTAAACGCTTGACACAATCTTGCAAAGAAATGTGATCTTATGAAAATCACTAATTGAGGGATGTTCGTCACTTGCACCATTTCAAAGGAGGGGGGATTTGTTCTTGTGAAAATTACTGGTGCTGCTAAAATCTCATTGCAAGTGTAAATAAGTAAACAAGAGTAAAACACTTCTTAATACAATATTATATCAAAGATCAAGTTAATTGAACCAATTCAAAACAATAATCTACTGAAAGCATCATATTGCTCTATATTTCCAAAGATTTATTAAATCATTGTTGCTCTCAGATTGTGTAAGCAATGTGAATGTTAAAATGACTATATGAAGAACGAGAAGGATGCTAATGCAATGATATGAAGCTGATTTGATATCCTAAATGATAAAAGAAGCTAATGTAACATGAATTGACATGAAAACTGATAAATAAAGCTACAAAAAGCAACCATGATATGAAAATTGGAATGTTGGATGTTTGAATGTTGGATGTTTGAATTCCTGCAGAGTAAGAGTGCATAAGTTAGATAATTTGGATCCTTTTCTTGGTTGAATGAAACTTTATTTATAGATTTCCTGGCTGTAGAAATGCATAGGGATGGAAAAGAGAGGCTTGGATTCAATCTAGAGGATTGAATGGTGAGAGATGGAGGAGATTGAGAGAATTTTGGAGATTATCTCTACCTATGAAAACACCAGGCAAGAGAAAATAAAAGATTGATGGAGGAGGATTGAGAGAAGAATTTGGAATTTGTCTCCAAAACTTCCCGTGAAGTTTCAATCAATTAATTTTGACATAATTTTGACATAAATTAGACATAGGATATCTAATTCAATTTTGAGGAAATATAGAGGAATATTCTTTATACTTTTATTTAAATTTTTTTATTTATTTAACTTAGTCAAAGAGGGATAAATAATTTAATAAAACAAACTATAGAAGTTGTTTATTAAATTAAATAGAAGAATATAACACTTAATCAATAAAGTGTTTAATCTTTATTTAATTAATTTAAGATTGATGTGATAGAATAAAATAGGTGAACTTATAATAAAATAAAACAAAGTATTTAATTTTGTTTATTTAATTAAGATGAGATATTAGAAGAATTTAAATGTGGATGTGAACGTGGACTATATAAATAAATATTCTGTTTATTCAAATAGTAGAGGAAATTAGCATAATTAATCAAATAATTCGTATTTAATTAATCAGAATTCTCCAAGCCATTTTTAGGTGTATACATTTTGCCCCTCTTTGAAATGATGTGTTTACGCGTTGCTTCGAAGAAAATTTTTGCTGCTACTGTCAGGATCGATGATAAAAATTCAGTGTGCCCCAGACATGCCCCAGATATTGATTACAAATGATTGACGATAATATGCCCCCTCGGGAGATAAATTAATGATTTGATGATTTTTAGAATTTTGAATTTTTTTATAATGTTTTTGATGATTCTATGATGATTTGATGAAGATTTGATGAATAAAAATTTTATCTCTCGACAATGATGAAGAAAATACAACCCGCAGATGAATTTCAGTTAATTCCATGGATAAAATTAATTAAAATAAAATAAAATTCACCAAAAATCCCTTTTCAAAAGTTATATATAGTCCAAAAGGTCATTTTCAAAGTCATTTGTACTTTTTGACTTTCAACTTCCAGTGATAAAGACTTTTGAGCTAGCTGGAGCAAGATGCCAATCTCTTACCACACACCATTTTGAGCACGTGTGATGTCACCAGCGGCCGACCGCATACAGACCTCCGGTATGTACCAGTAATCCTCCTCATTTTTTGTGTATTTTTATTTTTTTATTTATTTTTATGCTTTTAGCATTTTTTTCCTAGTTTAGCACATCCAAAGTCATGCTGTAGCGCTTCCATTAACTGTAGTAGTGCTTTGAGATTTAGCACTTGCATTATTTTCTCTAGTGCTTTTGTAGGATAGTGTAGCACTTTCACGATTTTAACGCTTAGGTAGCTAGAATTAGCGCATTGATGTCGGATTTTAGCACTTAGAATGTTCTAGCGCTTTGATTTGGTAAATTAGCACATCAATGGTTTGTTATAGTGCTTCTCATATAGCAATGCTTTGATGGACTTTTTTAGTGCATCGATGCATTAAAACAACGCTTTGGTTAAAGTGGCACTTCGGGTGCCTGTTTTAATGCATCAAAATGTTGAAGTAGCGCTTCAAATAAAGTAGCACTTTGGAAACCTATTTTAGTGCATCTGATTAATAAAGTAGCGCTTTTGAGATTTAGTGCTTTGGATACATGTTTTAGCGCATCGATGTCAGAATTGCAGATTTTGACTTAGTTAACTTTGATTTGTTCAATTTCGATCATGTCCATTCTTCGGATTGGTATGATTGATAATCCAAATTTTTGATGTTGGGTTATATTTGATTTAAATAAGGCTAACTCTTATGATAGGCGAGAAGAAATATGATTTGTGATGATCCTCATGATAGGTGAGGAAATGATTCAATATCTGATAAACCTCATGATAGGTAAGATTAGATAATGTTTGATGAACCTCATGATAGGTGAGGTTATGTTGATGTTTGTTCCTAAATTTTGATCAAAAATTCATACCAATGTTTGATTAGACCTGATAGTAGAATAACTTGATTTCTTGACATAATGCACTGATTGTAGATTTTTCATCATGATGATAGGAGGATCTAGGTACTCTATAGATGCGAGAGTGATTTCCTTGGACCACCGATTTGATACCTCATCTGACTCTAGATGAGATTCAAGTCATAAGTTGATGCGGCCTTATGAGTTTACTTGACATGCCCTAGATTAGGATTAATCAGGGTCTCCTTATCGCTTTGGCTGAGAGGTGGCACAGTGACCATAACACCTTTCACTTAGCTACTGGTGAGATGACGGTCACACCCGAGGATGTGTGGTGGATTCTGCGGATTCCATTCATGGGCAAGATTGTGGTTTATGATTCTCATGAGGTTGGCGGGAGAGATGCTCTTCGCAGAGTGTTCTAGGGTCAACACATTGCAAGTTCAAGTGTCTGATGGAGGATGATTGCTGATGCAGACACTTCATTACCAGTCGTGCTTGCCAGATTCATTGGAGGTTTCATTTTCTTTGATCATAGGTTAAAGGGATTCTCTATGGGTTGGGGCCAGATTCTAGAGAGCATGGTTGTACATGGTACGAGATACGTGTGGGGGATGTGTATGTTGGCACATCTCTACCATGACCTTCATTTAGTGGTTTACTTGGGGGCACGAAGTTTATCAGTAGGGATGACCCTATTACAGGTGTGTGAATGGGAACATTTTTCCATTGCTCGACCATTTCTAATTTTGGACAGATCGTATGTGTTTTGGTATAGAGGTAGATTTACCCAAGCTCATATGGGTAAGCTGGAGCATTGGAGATGATTTTTTGATGATACAAAGAGTGTTGTCTAGTGGCCGTACTTAGATTGTGAGCAGTGGGACAAGGATGATGTCGTGCTTGGTTACCTTTGTGATTCAATGTACCTGATCAGTAGGACACCCTTTGTATTGGAGATATTTTTGTTACGACGGGTGTATAGACAATACAACATCGTTCAATGTATGCCACACGTAGTAGCCCTCTATGCCCGATGATGCAGCGATGTACCTGATTGGGGACCATGCCTATCATATAAGACTATTATAGAGGGGTACATGGCACTACAACCGTATGCCTAGGATATGCGCATGGATATTGAAAAGGCACCTATGACAGAGGAGTACATTGCATTTTTGGTATTGACTCCACATCCTCTCATCACCATTCCAGAGGATCCAACATTGTTACCTGATGAGGAGGATGTTGCCAAGGGTTCAAAGGATAGTGGGGGTGATACTCCATTAGGTAGAAATACTGAGAGCAACAACGGTGATAGTAGCAGTGGGGATTATAGTGATGATGGCAGTGGAGGTGGTAGAGGGGTTGAACCAGTCAATGGTGGTCCTTCATCTAGTAGGTCTCACAAGAGGCAAGTAGTGGAAATACCATTAGTTGATCACCAAAGACAGATTGTAGGTCTTCAGACACAAATATAGACGCTACCTGGATAGTTGGTACAGGCTCGGGGTTCATTGGTTCAAACGCAGACTCATATGCAAACCCAAGCTCAGGCCCATGAATAGACACTAGCGTAGGTACAGGGACAATTGGCCGTTGTTCATACTCAGGTTTCCACCTTGACAGCCAAGTGAGACAGTGCCCAACAGATTGCCAAGAGGGCACAAGAGACAGTCGAGACACTCCAGAGAGTAGCCGATGATACCTCCATGGTAGAGTATATGAGAGAGGTTCTTCGAGCTGGCCGAGAGACAGAGTTCTACAGGGGTAGATACCATGATACAATGTATGTTGATCACAGAGTCAGTTATGCCCCATCAAGATCTAGTTGGACTCCCACTCGAATAGTCAGTGAGGGTGTGACACAACCTCCTTGAGGAGATCCTAAATATCTTGGTCCTTCTAGGGGTGGTGGTGGTACTGGTCCCGTTGGGCCCGCACATTTTGGTAGTAGAAGATCATAGATGCTATTGTGATTTCGAGATTTTATTTTTGAGACATGATGTATATTTGGAGTTAGTTCATTTTTGGATGATGTATCTTTATTTCAGTCTTCATTGTATACTTGACATTGATGATATATATACGAGATGCAGTTGATTTGATCTCATGATGGTTTATGATTTATATGTGATGGATGTATTTATTATGTGATGATGTATCTTTATGATGTTCTATATGAATGTTTTTATTTCAATGTAATGATGCTATGATAAATGCATTTTATTTTAAATGTGATGATGCTAAAAATGATAGAAATGAATATGCAAACTATACGATATTTGGATGTATGATGTAATGTATTGAATGTTTATGGTAAAATGAACATGATGTATTTATTTATGATTTGATGTGAAAAATAATGGTATGATTAAATGCATAATTTATTTGATGTAAAATGCATGAATGATGAATGAATAAAACTTAATGATGAGATGATGACTTCTACATGTTTTTGATGATTTTGATTTATGTCAAGTATACTCAGTCCTATTTGTAGAAAAGATAATCATTAATTGGAATCCCATATGCAACAAATACTCTACAGCTAATGAATTTATGATGAATGCAATCTAATTTTAACATGCAACTATATGCAAACCATTGTCATTTTAATAGTACTTTGTGTTTGGTATCATCATAGAGCCTTTATTGGATTTTGAAAGTAAGTACAAGCGTTAATGGTATGTGTTAGACCAATGACGACCTGAGTACTTCTTTGATAATTTTTGATATTGCAAGCCAACACAAGAATCTAGGTATAATTGAACCAAGATGACCTGAGCATTCATTGTATAAACATGCACTGATTAATCATTTCACTGTGTGAATTTTGAATGTCATCAGTGATACATTTGCATAGCACATCCCCCAGCAATTAATACATTCGTATGATTAACTTATAGATAGTAGACAATAAAAATATCATTCTTATTTCTTGTTTCTCTAGTGCAATACATCATTGGGTTACTCCAAAGAAATGATAATATCAATCAAAAATACAACTTATTCACTTTTTACTTAGAGTGTTTCAAATAATTAGTCAAATTTTAGATCATCCATCCTGACTTTTTTGATGTTTTTGTGATTTTCGAGATATTTTGACCAAAGACCTAACCTACTAACTTATCCTAGGGGTCTTGGGGGCTGATCAAAGATTAGCCTTGCCTACATTACACACACAGAGACCACGTAGTTCAACTGACATAGACTCATGATTTTATTTTTTCTTTCCTAGACTGACTTTTTGAAATGTTTTTGGATTTTTCGATTTGATACGGATGTTTGACGCTTTTCTGATGGTGATTGATGTTGTATTTTGAAGATTGTTTTTTTTTTGTCGTAATGTTGTTTTTCCATTTGGTGAGACTGATGTTTTGATGCCCCTAGTGATATCCAGATGTTGCCCCCAAGCTAGAATGAGACATGACCATATGCCATGTTTTGACAATGGATGTAATGATGGCAAGACTAATGACTGCCAGACTTATGATCCTGATATGTATCAACATAGATGGGAAAGCTGATTTAGAATCACATACAATGCATGTTTCTAGGTTTTCACCATATTTTTTTATTACACTTTTTTTTTGGTATATTTTTCCCTTCTTTTTTTCATTTTTTTCATTTTATGTTGCCAAGATGCCTATTTACTAGGTTTTCGTCAAGGAAACCCTTTTTAAAAGTTTAGCCTGTGTATTAGGAATTTAGGTGTAGAAATTTTTGAGATGGTTGCTATTGATAGGCTCATCAAACAGATTGCCTTCTAACTTTGGTAGTTGATAAGCCCCTGATCTATACACTGATATGATGACAAAAGGACCCAGCCAATTAGGCTCAAATTTCCCTTTCTTTTCCCTATCTTGTTGATTTCTTAGGTTTTCCTTTAGTATCAAATCGCCAACTTGAAAAATCCTAGATTTTACGCTATGATTGTAACTTCTTGATATTTTTTGTTGATATGTTGTGAGATGATTAACAGATTATTGATGATGCTCATCTAACAATTCTAGTTCTTGCAGTCTGGATACCCTATAGTCTTCATCTGAATTGATTCCTTTGAGTGATGCATGAAGTGATGGAATCTCAACTTCAATAGGTAATATGGCCTCTTCTCCATACACTAAGGCATATGGTGTTGCTCCTATTGGTGTTCTGATACTTGTTGTGTAGGCCCACAATACAAGATTGAGTTGAATATGCCAGTCATGTCCAACATCGTTTACCATCTTTTTGAGAATTTTTAGAAACGTTTTGTTAGAGGCCTTTGCTTGGCCATTTCATTGAGGATAGTATGGTGTGGAAAAATGATGTTGGATATGGAACTTTTCACATAGTTCTTGGACATCTTGATTCTTGAAAGGTCATCCATTATTAGTGATAATGGATTGAGGGATTCCATATCACCAAATTATGTAAATCAAGATGAACGAGGAGATTTGCTTCCCAGTGATGGTTGTAAGAGGTATTACTTCTATCCATTTTGTGAAATATTTTGTGGCTATTATAATGAAGTTGTGTCCATTGGATGAAGAAGGATTTATTTTTCCTACCAGATCCAAGCCCCATTGACAAAAAGGCCATGTGGATGTGAAAGGATGCAGTTCTTGTGTTGGTGCATGAATTAGATTACTGTGAATCTGATAATTTTTACATTTCTTTACCGACTGATAAAACTCTTTCTCCATGCATGGCCAATACTATCCCAAATGGAGGAGTTTCTTGGCTAGAGTTATCCCACTTGAATGAGTGCCAAAAATACCCTCATGAACTTCACATAGGGTTGTCTCAGATTCTTCATGTTCTAAACATCGAAGTAAGGTACCATCAAGACCTCGATGATATAGGATGTCAAAAATTAAAGTATGTCAGGAGGATTGGTAGATAAAATTATGCTTTTGGTTCCTAGAAAGATCAGGAGGAAGGATATTGTCTTTCAGGTATGCATAGGTTTTTTCATAGATGAGGTTTCAGTGGTCTCTAGATGGCATATGGTATTGGATTCTGAATTATTGTGTGAAGGACATGGTACTTGTTCAACCATTAACTCATAACAACCTTGTTTCTCTAGCAATTGTAATAGTGAAGTGATTGTGTCCATGGCATTCATAGCTTTGTTCTTCGCCCTTGGAATTTGATCAAATTTGATGTTGATGAATAATTTATTTAGATCATCTATTTGTTGCTTGTAAAGCATTAAATTTTCATCATTGGTTTGATACTTTCCATTTACTTGATAAATGACTAGTTGAGTGTCTCCATATACTTGTAGGTTTGTGATTCTCCATTCAATTGCTATCTTGACCCCAATGATAAATGCTTCATATTTTGCCTCACTATTTGTACACTAAAAAATCAGTCTATATGATTTTGGAATGGTGTGTCAATGGGGATTGATGAAAAAAATCCTTGCTCAAGATCCTCGCTATGTGTATGATCCATCAAAATATAATATCCATTGTTGTGGTGTCACTATAAGAATATCTGCATCTGGAATCTCCATGGTCATGGGTTGGTCATCTGGTAAAGGAGCCTCCACCAATTGTTCAACGATTGCTTGACTCTTAGTGGCTTTTCTATCCACATATTGAATATAAAATTCACTTAATAGCATGACCCACTTGGCTATTCTACCTATTAAGGTATCTTTACTGAGTAAATATTTTAAGGGTTTGATCTTTGCTATTAACTTGATTGTATGGGTCAACATATAATGTCTCAGTTGTTGAGTAGAAAACACCACTGTTAAGCATGAATTTTCTGTGAAAGTGTAGTTTATTTCATAGCCATTTAATGTCCTACTGATATAGTAAATGGTGTGTTCCTTTCCTTCATAGTCCTCATGTGCTAATAGTGCTCCTAAAGATATATCTATTGTTGCAATGTACAATATCAAAGGCCTTCCTTCGATTGGTGGCATGAGAATAGGTGGCGACATAAGATACTATTTTATTTGATCAAACATTGTCTCACACCCCTCATCCCATTTGAAAACTACATTTTTATACAAAAGGTGATTAAAAGGATGACTCTTGTCCACCAGCTGGGAGATAAATCTTCTAATCGATTGGTTCCTTCCCTATAGTGATATGAGTTGACTGATATTTCTAGGAGGCAGCATTTTCATTATTGCCTTGAATTTTGCTGGATCCTTTTAAATACCCTTTTCTGAGACAATGTACCCCAATAGTTTTGCTTATGTGACCCCAAAGACACACTTCTTGGGGTTTAACCTGACATTGAATTTCTCTAGTTGTGTGAATATTTTGCTCATAATATGTAGATGTCCTTCCCTTGTACAATAATTTTACAAAATATCATCCACGTAATCCTCCATGAAGGTGTGCATCATATCATGAAATATTATCGTCATTTCTCTTTGATAGGTGGCTCCTGTATTTCTCAGACCAAATGGCATGACATTCCAGCAGAAGGTTCCCCAGGGACATTTAAAAGCCATTAGCATGCCCTGCCATCAAGTCCACAATGATGTCTATTGATGGTGGTTTTATGCACTTCACAACACAGGTAATACGTAGGTACATTACCTCTCTTGAAAGACAATCTTCCACAATCAAATTGCAGAACACTATCCCAAGGTCTCTTGGATGTCAAGTCATGACGAGACTTGGAATATTTCAGCTGATTTATGTGATTTGCTGGAATCACAAGGTGGTCTTACGTGGTCGAAGCTATAGGAGAATTGATTCAATGAATGGAGTTTTATGGATCTAGAATTACTATGCTTTGTTGCAGGTTCAAGCAATAGTCTTAGACTCCATTGTTTCCTCTAATTTGGCTTTACAATGTGCAACAAACCTTAACACAAGTTGTTTCTAAAATAAAGGAAAAGAAAAAAGGGTGAGGAAGGAGGATGTTTCCCGGACCTGCAACTACCAATGAATAGTGATCATGGAGGTTCATGCTGTGGATGGTTTCCTTAAACAAAATTTCACTTAATCAGAATTCTCACAATGTCATGAAATTTGTGCTATCTTCTAAGGACTATAGATATTCATCATTCATTCGCTATTGGGAGGTGAAAAAAGATGAGATTTAAGGAGCAGCAATGGAATCAAAGTCCAGACTAACCTTGCACAGTCATCTACCTTCAGCAGATGACCAAAAGTATGGACAAGGAAAGCATACACATAGCAGCAATCTTCAAAACCAAAGATAACATACCAAATCTACCAAGTCTAATCTGAGGACATTAAAGCAACAAATTATCTTAAAGTAAAACTGTAACTAAAAGGGAGAGGAATCATGAAACATATTGAGAAACCCATAAATACACCAGAAAATGACTGTATTTGCTATTATAATTTCTGTTGTATGCCTTTACAAGAACTCAACTCTCTTAAAATGAGAGGAGGAGAGCCCTATTTATAGTTTCAAAAAACAAAATAGTGGCCAAGATTCAATTCTATTGTGTGGCTAGGATTCACTTTACATTAGGGTTTCACCTACCCCCAAATATATTACATTTATAAATAATTTCTTGTTTCTTCCCTAACTCGTCATCTAGTGACAACATTGTAGCAAATTTGTCTTTTAGCCATTTTCCCTTTGCTGTAGCTATTCTTCAAGGAACTCTTCATAGATGACAGGATTGCCCTCTCGCTTCTTCAACACGATATATTCCACAAAACTCAAGATCAAGGATTGAAACTTATTAAACTCCATGATGTCGGATCGCAAAATCTGGTAACTCCATTCTTGAGAATTGCTACCAAGCTTCTTCTAGTAATCATCATACTTAGCAGCATTTTCTTTAAAAAGTTCCAATTGCGCAAAGGCTCGGGCAGTGAAGCACATGAATTTAGTGGTGACCTTTGTGGACATCCCACCTTCCATGATCTTCAGGAAGTGGGGCTTCATATTCTTAGGATTAATATTGACCGCAGGCAACTCATACCCTGTCATCATCTTGAGGTACTGGGCACACTCCTCTCTGGAATCTCTTGCCCATTCAATGTTTGGTGCTATCCGCTCCAAAATATGTTCAAGCCTTCTCTTTCGATGATCAAAATATTGCTTCCAGGTGTCCACTAGCCAGTGATCATCATCCATGAAGGCAAGGTCCATTTCCTAGACATCACTTGGTATCGTGAGTATGGCCTCAATCTTTGGGTAGGCCACATCGTACATCTTCGAGAACTCTTCACAGATCTGCCTCGAACCCTCAAGAGTTTTCCAAACTTCCAAGAATCTATTTTCTATCCGACCAACCAAGTTGAAGCCCGTGTTTCTAATGTCCAAGACCTACTAGAACCAGTTTTCTGTAGTCTTGTCCAAGTTTCATCTCTTCTCAAGCTTGTTAATCTATTCCAAGGACAGAAACTGACGCAGGGCCGATGACGTTGTAGGCTGCTCATCTGGGGATGACCACTATTGAATATAAGCTATTAAATCAGCCACTTGCTCCTTTAGTTCTTCTTTGGAGACCTTATCCTACTGGATAAGGTGCACTACTATGGCGACCGACTCTTGGAGGTGCTCAACCTTCTGTTCTCTTGTGGCCACTCCCAAGTCAATGGTGGAGACGTTGTAAGTTATGCCTTGCTCTCCAACCATCGGTGTGGCTATTTGCACTGCCCTTGATCCCAAGGTGTCCATGGTTACTTTTGATCTGACCTTCGGCCTCTTCTCCTTCTTGGTGCTTATTTGCGCTCTGGACATAATGGCTTCCAGCCTCGCCTTGGGGTCTTTCAAGGTGGGAGTTTTTTGCTTTAGCTGTCTTTGCAGCCAATTCGGTACTTGGGGTTCTTCCCTTGGTGGTTCACTTCAAGTCCCACTGTCCTCTTTCTCAGGTTCAACAGTTCTGACAACAAGAGCCTTCTCCTTTGTTCTTACATTTTCCTTTTCTTCATCAAATTCTTGTTTGAACGTTTCATGCCTAGTGGTGGACTCGGTATGCAATTGCTCTTTGGGTGAATCTTTCTTTTTAGCATCCACCTCTTCTTCGTTTAGAATATACTGATGTTCCTTGGGTTTCTCCCCTTGTTTTTCCTCATGGAGGAATGCTTCCTTGTCATGCTCTATGGTTTGGCCATGTCCCCTGATTGGAGGCCTATTTTCCTTCATATCTAGAGTAGCAATCTCTTCTTCCTGTACAAGTCGGTCATTGACCTCCTTATCCTCAATTTCCTTGAGTTGCTTCCCCCACTCCACATTAAGCTCAGGATCATTTGACTCACAGATCAGTTCAACATTGAGGTCCTCACTACCCTCACTGGAAGATTCATAGGCCACCTCATCAATCTTATGACGCTCGAAGAAGGGGTGTTCATGATATTCAAACTCCTCATCCTCTGGCACCTTCTCAGCCTCTAACTGCTGTCATTCAAGCTTATCTAATATCTACATGGTTGCTTTCATCTTCGGTGATTCAGTAGAGGGGGAGGGAGTTGGAGCACAGGCCATAGCCTGAGCTATGGCAGCTTGGACCATCGGATTGGTGAGCATCCCTGAAAGCTCAGATGACATGTTCTGCATGTACTTCACAAAAGACTCTCAAAGGCTAAGGGCAGGTGTTGTAGTAGCAGAAATGGAGGGAAGGGAAGGAGACATAAAGGAAGAGGACATTGGCAAGGTAGTGGCAGATGATGAATCTATGGGAATAACTTGTAGTATTGGAGGAGTGGGAGCAAGGTGGACGGAGATGTCCACCATAAGCAGGGAGGAAGCATGAGGGGTAGGGGAAGTAGTAGCAGTAGTAGTAACAATGGTAGGAAGGGACCTTGGTGAGCCAGACCCTCCCTTTTTGATCCCAAGGGTGGATCCTTGGTTATTACAGTCATCCTCGCGTTGCCAGTTGTTTTCCTTCTCTTCTTGGAAGGTTCAGGCTCAGAAGCCTTACGGGTGTAGACTTTCAGTTTGGGCAGTTGTTCACTAGCCTCCTTCCTTTTCTTGGTCTTGACTAATGGTGGGGTCTTGGATGTCTCCCCAGTTCCAACGGTAGCTGCTCAACCCTTAGAGCCACTTGGTTCACTTATGTGCTCACTTGTAAGTTCAGTGAATGTTAAGACAACCCCTTATTCTTTCAATTGGGCCACCTTCTTGTCGATCCATGCCCTCATTCAGATTTCAACGGGCCTAGTGAGTATACTGATATCATTAAGCTTTGGCTCGTTCTAGTCAATTGTAGGCAGCGGCAAGTTGGAAACTGCATCATAGCTTGGATTGACAATTGTGTCTTCATCCTCCTCTAGCTGGTCAGGGACCAGACAAAAGTTCACCCTTCATACATAAATAGCCGTCATGTGCATGTAATGTCGCAACCGCACCTCAAGATCATCTTTGCAATTGGCTTAGAAGTCCTCGATGTTGTGGAGGTGGGCATACTCACGTCCCAGTGCCTTTCTAATGTGTCCATAGGGATCCATTCGTGGCCTGGCTGTGTATTGCTCAAAGTTATATTTGGCCAGCTCCTTCTCTGAATATCCTACACACTAGGAGGTATAGATCTTATACATCCCCTGACCAAGATTAATGGGATAAGCTGGGCCTACCAAATGCTTTTCGCTTAGGGTGCCATGAATGTGTCTTAGCTACTGAGTCAACTCTAATAGGATGATCCAGTCATTTGGGTACCAGGGTAGCTTGTTTGGCCTTTCAGTGAATCCTTGAGCACGCATGTATGTGAACCTGGGGAACTGAATGTACCAGAAGGCGTACTATCTGAGGAGGGCCCTTGCACTGTGGGATATCCTCCTATGAAAATCCCCTCCTAAGGATCGGAAGTAGTTACGGGCCAGCCTTTGGAAACGGTGAAATGAAAATGGAAATCTGGGGGAGGAAATCTATTAGACAGTTCCCGAAAGTGGTCAGAGGGTTTGGGACAACCAAGTAGCGAATGGAGCACTGGGACCCAGAGGTCGGGAAGGTGTCTCGAACTCACCGTTAGTACGACACAGGTGGAATGGAATCCTGAGGGGAATTTTGGCGTTCAGAATCTGGAAGAAGTTTGAAGGAGATTTTATCTGGATTTTAGATTTTGACAGGCAGCGGACCGGGGTCCGGGAGCTGAGAAGATGCTTGGATGAGGCCGTTTGGAATGACGATGACACAACAAAATCCTGGGAAGGGAATTCTGGAGGTCGAAGTCCGATGAGGGAAATTGGTCAAAGGTTTTGACTGGAAGATGGACAACTTTGTGGTTGGGAATCGAGGTCCAAAAAGCCGCTCGAGGAAGGTCATCAAAACATTGAAGTCGGGATGGAATTTTGAGAACGGAATTCTGAGGTCCGAATCCAAAAGAGAAAATTCGGTAGAGGTAATTTGAAAATTTCCATAGACACCAGAATGACATTTTGACAAGGAAAACTCGAGTTAACCCAAGACTTGGCAATTTTGAAAGGGGGGGACTTTGGTCAAGCTTAAAACATGGCATTGGGAAATGTGCCAACCCTTTGAGGCACAAAAATGGGCACACAAAACAAGACAAAGCAAAAAGGAGAGGACCCAAAAAGAAAAGAGGGAAGAGAGGGTCCCCGTTCTGAATGGGGCATGTGTACGAATGGGCACAACAAATGGTGACTTCGCTGGGAGAACGCTCCTAGTGTTCTAGAGATAAATATTCATTCCAAACCCATGATCTCTGGTTTCAAAAACCTAAGATAATTTTCAAAGCTGAACTGAGAACAGTTGAAGGAAGGTAGGATTGAACTAGACTACAGTTCCATCATGGAAGTGTGTGCATGGTGAGTTCATTTCCTTTCCTCAGAGAGAGTACGAGTAACCATGGGTCAGAATAGATAAGCTACATAGTTCATCTAATCTTAAAAGTAACCTGGACATCCATAGCCTCGACGGAGTTGTCGCTACGACCTCATGAACATAGCTCTAATACCAGTCAGGAATCCATAGCCGTGGTAGAGATATTCGCATAATGATATGATTATTCTTTGCAATTTATTTATTGCTTGTGCTGGATATTTCCTTTTAGCAAATTTTCTCTCTTTTTTTTAATCAACCGTTCGAACAATGAAGTTCACAATGGGCTTTTGAATCGTAGTGGTCACTGGAATAGACTTTAGATTTTTCACTTATCTCTTCTTCCCAGTGAGCACCATACCATTCTTTGGAGATACTTTAAAATATGTTTTGTGTGTTCCATGATAAGAGCAGGGATTCAAGCAGGTAGCCATCCTAGGTTAGTGCAAAGTTTGAAAGTTGAAAAATGATGCTTAGGAGCTATCAAACGGCAGCAGTAGGGAATGAAGGCTTATCTAGAGAATCAGTACAAAAGTAGAACACAAGGAAAACCATTTGTTGAACTAGGCACAAACACCATAGCAAAATAGGGGGATCCTTCCAAAATTATGACAAAACAACCATTGGGAATGCAAGCAAAATCAAAGGACAAAGTAGGGAATCTATCCTAAACTATATACAAGTATTTACATAGATAGCTCCCAAGAGCTCAGGCCTAGAAGTAATTCTTGAGGTGTTGCCCATTGAATGGCAATGAGATATCTTCACCAGTGAGCATCTTTAGGCAGAAAGCATTATCTCCAAGGATTTCAGCAATCTGAAAGGGGGCCAAGCCAAAGCTTGTCAAATTTCTTGTGTCCCCCTTTCTTCTCATGGGCCTTGTCCCAATAGAGGACTAGATTAGATATGTGGAAGGCCTTGACTTTGGCTCGATGATCGAACCATCATTTGAAAATGCTCTGATGCTTGGAAAAATTTTCTATTGCACGGTCTCGTACTTCTTCAAGGTGCAGCAGCTCAGCGAGGCAGGTTTCTCTGCGGTCTCCTCCTTCATAAAAGTTGTTGATAAACTGAAGGGTTGGGATTTTCAAGTTTATGGGGAAGACAAATTCTAAGCCATAGACTAGATGGTACGAGGAATCTCCAAGGGCAGCCTTATGGTGGGTGCAATTGACCCATAAGGTAAAACGAAGCTGGGTATGCCAATCCTTGGGGTTCCTATCTAATAACTTCTTGATCACCATGATCAAGTTCTTGTTGGTGGACTCAGAAAGGCCATTGCCTTGGGGGTAATAGTTGGAGGAGAATTTGAGGGCAATACCATAATCGAAGCCTCAACTTGTGAATTTCAGTGAGGCAAATGCAGGGCCGTTATCACATACTAAAGCGTATGGGCAATCAAAATGATTTAAGATAAAACTTTCTAAGAAATTGATTATGACTGCAGTTGTACATTTCCTACAAGTTATTGCTTCTGTCCATCTAGTGTAGTAATCAGAAGCGATTAGAATGTACTTGTGTCCCACAAACGATGGAGGACTTACCAGACCAATGAAGTCGAGACCCCATTATGCAAAAGGCTTTACCTCCAGAATAGGTTGTAATGGAACAGCTACGTTCCTTTCCCTGGCGGTGGCAGTTTGGCACACATGGTAGGTACAAACGTGACTATGAGCATCCTTGAAAATGGTGGTCCAATAGTACCCAGCTCTCGAGATTTGATGTGCGGTTGATAGCCTTGAGCCGTGGCCAGTTCCGAACTTGTCATGGAATTCCTTAAGAACTCGGTTAACTTCTTCCTTTCCCAGGCATCGCAGATAGATACCTTCATGATTTTTCTTGTACAATATAGAGCCCTGCAACATATAGCTACTAATTTTCAACCTTAGAGCTTGTCTCTAGACTCCTTGTAGATGGGGTGGGCACTTGTGGTTCATCAGGTAGTACACTATGTCATCATACCACTCCCCTAGGGAGACATCCTCCAGTTGGTACTGTTGTACCATGAGTTTAGGTACAACATCAATACCTACCTCTACCATGGTTTGGGTGAGTGTCTGTCCTCTAACTAGCTTCATCGGTTGGATCTCTATGTCATATTCCTACAGCAATGTGATCCACTTTTCCCTTCATTCACCCAATTCATTCTGGATAAGCAACATTTTCATTGCGGAGTCAGGAACTATGGAAAAAACCTTGTTGCGCAAGATGTAGTGGTAGAACTTCTTGACTCCCTTAACAAGGGCATAAGCTTGCTTTTCTATGTTATGATAGCAAATTTTGATGTCCTTCAAAGGGGCACTCATGAAGGTGATCAAATGCTTGCTCCCCTCATCATCCTTTTGCATCAGAATACTAGCACAGGAATGATCTGAAGCAAAGGAGTATATATAAAAAGGTTTCAGGTAATTGGGGCTGACCAACACAGGGGTGTTAGTGATTGCTCTCTTGATCTCCCCAAAATCCTACTTTGCTTCAAGAGTCCACTCAACCTTGGCATCTTGCTTCAGCATGGCATTGAGCAGTTTGATGCTTTTTGCGAAGCCAGTGATGAATTTGCAAATGAAGTTAATCTTCCCGAAGAAAGATTTTAGTTCTTTTTGCTGCTTGGTGGATTGATTTTCATAATGGATTGGATGCATTTGGGATCAATAGAGATCCTGCGTTCTGATAAGACATGTCCAAGGAGCCTTCCTTCAGTGACCTCAAAGATGCACTTCTTTGGGTTAAGGGACACCCCAAACATGCAGCATCTTTCAAAGACCTTGCATAAGTCATCGATGTGATTACCCCATTGTTTTGAAAATACTATCAGATCATCCATGTAGATGATTATGCACTTGCCTATCAAGTCTTTGAATGTGATATCCATGGCTTGCTAGAAATTGGTGTCAATGTTGATGAGTCCAAACGACATCCTTCTATACATGAACATCCCCCATTTGGTGGTGAATGTTATCTTATGTTGATCCTCGTACTGCAATCGTTAACTACCTAGAACACCTCATCTAATGAAGGTATAGGATAGTTGTCCTTCTTTGATGCTCGATTCAGATTGCGGAAGTCCACACACAACCTGCTTTCTCTGTTTTTCTTCCTAACGGGGAAAAAGTTCGCTACCCATGTAGAGTGTTTGACCAGAAAGATGATCTTGGCTAACAACAACTTTTGTACTTCCTTATAAATGATTGGCTCCAATAAAGCATTGGTAGGGCACTGCCGCTATCAGAACGGCTTTATATCTAGTCTGAGGGGAATAGTGTGTGTGATAATCAACGTGTCATATGTTTTGAGATTGTCATAGCTCCAAGCGATGATCTCATGATATTTGCTTAACATTTCAATAATCCCCTTTCTCTCTTCAGGGGCACATACCTTACCTATGAACACGTTCTTGGCATTCCCAGCTATTCCTAGGTTGCAGGTATTACATGGACTGTAGATAGTATCTTTTTTGGCTTGTTGATCACGGTCTCTAATCTGATCAAGGTCGAAGATTCGCTCCAATTGAACCATTCCCCTAGGGGTGGTGTTAGTTTTCAAGTTGATGACCCCTTCTATATCTAATTCCGCCTCTTGAGGCTCGACCTCATTGATTATCTGTGTAGCAAACATATTGGAACTGGTGAGGAATTCCAAAATGTGTGTGTCATCATTAAATACTTGGAAATTGGCCACATTATCTGGCATTGATGGGACGAAAGTGAGTTCCACCATGAATCTTTTTAGGACAAATATGGATAATGGTTGTACTGTGCTTGCCGCCTGTGCCAAGGCATTGGTGATATAATTCTGAGTGCGAGGGATTACCTAAATATTGAACACATCCAACCCTTCCACTAGATCCCAAATGCAATGCTAGTAATTAGTAAGCCTTCGATCATAGCAGGAATAAATCTTTCTAGCTTGCTTTATGACTAACTCCAAATCTCCATACACCCGGAGCATCTTGACATCCTTTCTCAATGCCATCAAGAGGCCTGATACCAAAGCCTTGTATTATGCCACATTATTAGTACAATAAAATTGCAGCCTGTGAGTAGAGAAGTATGATTTACCTTTGGGACTGATCAGTTTGAAACTTGCTCTAGCTCCGTGCTTGGATTTAGAACCATCAAAGCACAACACCTAAAATCCAAAAGAATCCTTAAGCGTAGGGCTGATAGTTCTAACCTTTACCTCAGAAGGGGTCATCGTTCGGGTGGTTGCTCTAGGGGCCACAAGGATGGAACATTTTTTCTCGTGCAATGCTGACCCAGTTTTCTCCTTCGGAATAGCCCATTTTTTAATGTGTTCAATTGTTGTTTGGCACAAGCAGCAGTCAAACTCTAAGTGAGCAACATTATGCACCCTACACCAATTAGGGAGTAGGAGTGCCTGGAAGTTCATTCTGGTTCCTAGACTGAGCTAGTCATGCACACAATTTTCCATGAAATCTTGGAAATAATTGAAGAGTCCAAGGCCATCCCTTTCTTCTAGTTCTTCGTTGTTGGGTTCTACGAGAATTTTAGTGCTCTGAAAGACATTGGCCAAATTAACAGGCGGGCTACATAGTACGAGGAAAACCTCGCCCATTCCTTTATCTTCAAGGTATTCTAGCTCATTCTGGTATGCCATTGGAGAATAATTTCCCAAGATTGTTTAGGTATACACCACCTCATTCATGTTTTTGTACTCCATAATCATTAATTTCATCCATGGTTCTATGTGAATCTGGATCTGATTAGGCATTTCTTTCCACAATAGCCATATGTGAGAGTAATCAGTGGCGACGTATATTCAATGCTCTCATAAAATCCCTTCCTAGGATTATGTCGTACATATCTGGGATGTCGGCCACTTGTATGTCAATGGTCTGTTGGATCCAGGGATCAGCAACAACTTGCATGGGTATCATGTTGATCTCCCCTACTATGCTGATTTTAGTTTTATCAAGTTGTGTCACCTTCTGCTGGGAAGGATTTGGCATTATCTCGAGTGCCTTGCACACGCATAGAGGCATGACATTGGTCGAAGCTCCTGAATCCAGAAAGCAATTATGGACGTTGTTTTTGAACACACAGACGGTGGTTAGAAAGGGAGGGGTCTTGAATTTCCCTTGAAACAACCCTCCAGAAATGTCCACCTGAGCGACTTGGGCCTTTTCTTTCTCATTGCCTTTTTTTTGGGTTGGTGTCAGATTAGCTACCCTGTCGGATTGTTTGTTTGCATACTGACATATTGGTGGGTCAGCCTTACTATTAAAAATCTTCCTGAAAACCGATTCATTCGATTGATCACTAAAAGAAACCTTCTTTACCTGAACTTCCTCCTGAGCTGACCCTTGTGACGGGGTCCTATTTATCATTTGGAAAAAGGCCTTCTTGATAGCAGGCACCTTTAGAAGTTCAAAGGAAAACACGTTCAGCTTTACCTTCTTGAATTCCTTAGCAATATACTCCCCCATTTATTCAATCTCTTGGTCATGGGAAATGTTCTGGGAGGGGTGAGCATTTTGGCTTTGTTGCTGCTTTGTTGTTTATTTCTGCTAAGATATTGCGTGGGTGTAAGTGGAAAACCCAAATTATTGTTTGCACTTAGATCGGGAAGGGTGCTAAAATTGTTTGGTGGGGTGGAGGTCATGAAAGGCCCTCCAACATGGCCTCTAGCTTGTCTATTTCTGAGGTTATAAGGGGCAGTCCGCTGGTGGAACATATGGAATTTGTCCTCCTTAAGCTCTTCCTCATCATCTTTAGGACCATTATCTATTGAATTAAAAATTTGAGCCAAAGGACTTTTGGAACATGCCTCTTCTGCCTTGATATTGTTTTTGTCTGGACTGGCACCCTCCAGCTCTGGTGCGTTGCTTTCCACCCATGGGAAAGGAGCTTGGTTCAACACAAATACTAGGGAGTTATATGGATCAGACAAGACGATGCCTTTACATCCTGAATTGTCGACTGCATTCTGATCTTCTACTTGGAAAATCTCAACTGCAGTTTGGAATTCCAAGCAATCTAGTTTAGAATGGTGGCTCGTCTTGTGTATGCGGCACCAGCCAGATAAAGCAGCCTCTACCAAATAAACTCCGATTGTGAGGTTTTCATTATTGTTGTTGTTGGGCTGATCAAGGGGTGTGGGAACACCGCCATTATTGGGGTGTGTATTCCATGTTCAGTTCTATCTTTGGAAGGGCCTCCTCTCAAAGTTCTAGCCCGAGTTCTGATTTCTATCATAATTCTACCTTGACGACATTCCAGCCTCTCGATTATCCTGATTTTTGCGGTAATCTCAATTTTCCCTATTGAAGTTGGCCTGGATACTCTTTTGCGATGTCTACAGCTGGTTATTCTGATTTCTTAAGTGTGTCATCTTAGTCAACATTTTCTTAACCATCTGCATAAGCTCGTTGATCCTATCCCTTTCGATGTTACTTGGCTGTGGCACGGTATTCTAAAGGAACACAGGCTGTGCTACCGACTGATTCTAATGAGTGGGTGGAAATTCTTCCGCTTGGAGATATGCACGCATTTGGGATTGTTGCTAGTGTGATAGTTGTTGCTGGGGTAGCAAGTAATGAGGCAGTGGGTGCACCTGGTTTACTAGTTGTTCAGGATGTGAAACCATAGGTAGCTGAGGTACCAGATTCAACAAGGGTGTTTGATGCTGTAAAGCTTGCGTTAGTCCTTGTATCTATGCCGGATGTGCGGTTTTCCCAAGAGAAGGTAAGGGACCTGATATGTTCTACCCCAAATCGGTGCTAGCAATGATGGCTTTAGCACATGCATCTACCAACCTGGCTGGTGGTGGTCTCATCATTTTCACCAAGGCTGAAGTGAGGTTGTCCAGTGCTACATAGTAAATGGGTAGGATAGCAACGTCGTTAGAAACATATGGGGCCTGCATTCAGGTGTACGCTCTATGGAAGTGATCATTCAACGAGCTGATTGGTTCTTTGATTTCCCTTTGAACTGCCATGAAATGTTGATATGAATCTTTAGGGCTGACAGGGGTCTTGAACTTCTGTAGAAATGCATTCTTCAAAAGATCTCATGTGTTGATAGTTTTAGCTAGTAAATTGACATACCAGTAGAAGGCCTCTTCCCCTAAGGAGTAGGGAAAGAGCCTGCATGCAAAATCTTCATATATGATTTGCATAGTTTTCAAGGCGATTTTGAAAATCTTGACATGTTCTTCAGCTGTCCTCTGCAGATCCGGGGAGTTGAACTCCATGCAGAAATTCTTAGGATTCTTTGGCATATCATGGTAGAGGTTGAAGGTGAGCGAGGATGGGTTATTTCCCAGCCATGCCATTGGAAAAGGTGGTGGAGGCGGCTATGCTAGATTGGTCTGTCTTGGTAATGGGGCTACAACAACTAGTGAGGCAGCAACAAGGTTGGGAACTACGTTCAGCCCAGACGAAGTGGAAACTTGGAAGATCTCAACGGTGGGATGAGCGGAAGATGAATCTATAAATGAAGATGAAGGATGTGGAGGTGAAAGAGCAGTGAGCTTTTCTGCGGAATCAATGATGGATGATCCCCTTCGTTTAGCTCTCTTAGTTCGGCTCAAGGGCTGTAATTCTTGCAACTCTCCTTTGTTTGGTGTAGATCTCAATACTCGATGAAATCTCTCAGGGGAGAATGACTCAATTTGATCTAGCTTTACCCCTTCGGTGCCCTCCTTCTAGCGCTAGTTCTATTGATGGTGTTTTTATGCACTTCATAACACAGGTAATACGTAGGTGCATTACCTCTCTTAAAAGATAATCTTCCACAATCAAATTGAAGAACACTATCCCAAAGTCTCTCGGATGTTAGGTCATGACGAGGCTTGGAATATTTGAGTTGATTTATGTGATTTGCTGGAATCACAAGGCGGTCTTATGTGGTCGAAGTTGTTGGAGAATTGAGTCAATGAATGGATTTTTATGGATCTGGAATTACATTGCTTTGTTGTAGGTTCAGGAAAGAGTCTTAGACTCCACTTTTTCATATAATTTGGCTTTACAATGTGCAACAAACCTTAACACAAGTTGTTTCTAAAAAAAAGGAAAAGAAAAAAGGGCAAGGAAGGAGGATGTTTCTCAGACCTGCAACTACCAATGAACAATGATCATGGAGGTTCCTGTTGTGGAAAGTTTCCTTAAACAAAATTTCACTTAATCAAAATTCTCACAATGTCATGAAATTTGTGCTATCTTCTAAGGACTACATATATTCATCATTCATTCGCTACTGGGAGGTGAATAAAGATGAGATTTAAGGAGTAGCAATGGAATCAAAGTCTAGACTAACTTTGCACAATCACCTACCTTCAGCAGATGACCAAAAGTATGGACAAGAAAAGCATACACACAACAACAATCTTCAAAACCAAAGATAACATAATAAATCTACCAAGTCTAATCTAAGGACATTAAAGTAGCAAAGTATCTTAAAGAAAAGCTATAACTAAAAGGGAGAGGAATCATGAAACATATTGAGAAACCCATAAATACACCAAAAAATGACTGTATTTTCTATTATAATTTATGTAGTATGCCTTTACAAGAACTCAACTCTCTTAAAATGAGAGGAGGAGAGTCCCATTTATAGTTTCAAAAAACAAAAGAGTGGCTAAGATTCGATTCTATTGTGTGGCCAAGATTCACTTTACATTAGGGTTTCACCTACCCCCAAATATATTACATTTATAAATAATTTCTTTTTTCTTCCCTATCTCGTCATCTAGTGACAACACTGTAGCAAATTTATCTTTTAGCCATTTTCCCTTTGCTATAGCTATTCTTCAAGGAACTCTTCGTCGATGACGATATTTCCCTCTCACTTCTTCAATGCAGCATATTCCACGGAAGTCAGGATCAGGGATTGAAACTTATTCAACTCCATGATGTCAAATCACAAAATCAGGTAACTCCATTCCATGAATTGCTGCCAAGCTTCTTCCAGTCATCATCATACTTAATAGCATTTTCTTTAAAAATATCTGATTGTGCAAAGGATCGGGTAGCGAAGCACACATGAATTTAGCGGTGACCTCTGTGGACATCACACCTTCCATAATCTTCAGGAAATGGGGCTTTATATTCTCAGGATTAATCTCGACCGTAGGCAACTCATACCCTATCATCATCTTGAGGTACTGGGCACACTCCTATCTGGAATCTCTTGCCCATTCAATGTCTGGCACTATCCACTCTAAGATCTATTCAAGCCTCCTCTTCCGATGATCAAAATCTTGCTTCCAGATGTCCACTAGCCAGTGATTATCATCCTTGAAGGTAAAGTCCTTTTCCCAGACATCACTTGGTATCGTGAGTATGGCCTGAATATTTGGGTAGGCCACATCATACTTCTTCAGGAACTCTTCACAGATCTGCCTCGAACCCTCAATAGTTTTTTGAACTTCCAATAATCTATTTGGTGTCTAGACAGCCAAGTTGATGCCCGTGTTTCCAAATCCCAAGACTTGTCGGAACCAGTTTTTTGTAGTCTTGTCTAAGTTTCGTCTCTTCTGAAGCTTGTTAATCTATTCCCAGGACAGCAACTGAGGCGGGGTCGATGATGTTGTAGGTTGCTCATCCGGGGACAACCACTGTTGAATATAAGTTGTGAAATCAGCCACTTGCTCCTTTAGTTCTTCTTTGGAGACCTTATCCTACTGGATAAGGTGCACTACTATTGCAAACGACTCTTGGTGGTGCTCAACCTTCTGTTCTCTCATGGCCACTCCCAAGTTGATGGTGGAGATGTTGTAAGTTATGCCTTGCTCTCCAACCATCGGTGTTGCTATTTGCACTGCCCTTGATCCCGAGGCATCCATGGTTACTTTTGATCTAACCTTCGGCCTCTTCTCCTTCTTGATGCTTATTCGTGCTCTGGTCATAATGGCTTCCAACCTCGCCTTGGGGTCTTTTAAGGTGGGAGTCTTTTGCTTTAGCTGTCTTTGTAGCCAATCGGGTAGTTGGGGTTCTTCCCTTGGTGGTTCACTTCGAGTCTCGCTTTCCTCTTTCTTAGGTTCAATGGTTATGACAAAAAGAGCCTTCTCCTTTGTTCCTACATTTTCATTTTCTTCATCAGAGTCTTGTTTGAACATTTCATGTCTAGCGGTCGACTCGGTATGCAACTGCTCTTTGGGTGAATCTTTCTTTTCAGCATCCACCTCTTCTTCATTTAGAATATATTGATGTTCCTCGAGTTTCTCCCCTTGTTCGTCCTCGTGGAGGAATGCTTCCTTTTCATGCTCTATGGTTTGGCCATGTCCCTTGGCTGGAGGCCTATTGCCCTCTGTATCTGGAGCACCAATCTCTTCTTCCTATGCAAGCCAGTCCTCAACCTCCTTATCCTTAATTTCTTTGAGTTGCTTCCCCCACTCCACATTAAGCTCAAGATCATTTGACTCTCAGATCAATTCAGCATCGAGGTCCTCACTACCCTCACTGGAAGATTCATAGGCCACGTCATCAATCTTACGATGCTCGAACAAGGGGTGTTCATGATATTCGAACTCCTCATCCTCTAGGGGCTTCTCAACCTCTAACTATTGTCATTCAAGCTTATCTGATATCTACATGGTTGCTTTCATCTTCAATGATTTAGTAGAGGGGGAGGGAGTTGGAGCATAGGCCATAACATGAGCTATGGAAGCTTGGACCATCGGATTGGTGAGAATCCCTGAAGCTCAGACGGAACATTCTGTATGTACTTCACTAAAGACTCTAAAAGGCTAAGCGCAGGTGTTGTAGCAGTAGAAATGGAGGGAAGGGAAGGATACATAGAGGAAGAGGACATTGGAAAGGTAGTGGAAAATGATGAATCTATAGGAATAACTTACAGTATTGGAGGAGTGGGAGCAAGGTGGACGAAGATGTCCATCACAGGCGGGGAGGAAGCAGAGACTGCAAGCGAAGCATGAGGGGTAGGGGAAGTAGTAGTGGTAGTAGTAAAAATGGTAGGAAGGGACCTTGGTGAGCCAGATCCTCCCTTTTTGATCCCAAGGGACGGACCCTTGGTTATTACAGTTGTCCTCGCACTGCCAATTGTTTTCCTTATTTTCTTGGAAGGTTCAAGCTCAGAAGCCTTACGGGAATAGACTTTCGGTTTGGGTAGCTATTCACTAGCCTCCTTCCTTTTCTTAGTCTTGACTGATAGTGGGGTCTTGGATGTCTCCCCAATTGCAACAATAGCTGCTCCACCCTCAGAGCCACTTGGTTCACTTATGTGCTCACTTGTAAGTTTAGTAAATGTTAGGACGACCCCTTGTTTCAGTTGGGCCACCTTCTTGTCGATCCATGCCTTTGTTCGGATTTCAACAAGCCTAGTGAGTATACTGATATCATTAAACTCTCACTCATTCTAGTCAATTGTAGGCAATGGCAAGTTGGAAACTGCATCGTAGCTTGGATCGACAACTATATCTTCATCCTCCTCTAGGTGGTCAGGGACTGGACACAAGTTCACCCTTCATACATAAATAGTAGTCATCCACATGTAATGTCGCAATTGCACCTCAAGATCATCTTTGCAATTGGCCCAGAAGTCCTTTATGTTGTGGAGGTGGGCATACTCATGTCCCAGTGCCTTTCTAATGTGTCCATAGGGATCCATTCATGGTCTGGCTATGTATTGCTCAAAGTTATATTCGGCTAGCTCCTTCTCCAAATATCTTGCACACTGGGAGGTATGGATCTTATACATCCCCTAACCAAGATTAATGGGATAGGCGGGGCCTACCAAATGCTTTTCGTTAGGGCGCTATGAATGTGTCTTAGCTGTCGAGTCATCTCCAATAGGATGATCCTATCATTGGGGTACCGGGGTAGCTTGTTTGGCCTTTTAGTGAATCCTTGAGCATGCATGTGTGTGAACCTGGGTAACTAAATGTACTAGAAGGTGTACAGCCTGAAGAGGGCCCTTTCACTATGGGATATCCTCCTATGAAAATCCCCTCCTAAGGACCAGATGATGTGAGCAATGAATGCGTCATTCACCCTGTAGTAGTCTCTCTTGAAGTTTCAGAACTGTAGCTGGGGTTATTTGTCATATGGTTTGAGCTCAGGCCCCGATCGATTATTGGGCATCATTTTCAAACCTTGATAGTGTCGCCAATTGGCGAGAGAATACACCAAATAGGAGGTCATGAAGAATTTGGTGGTCCTCTTCATAGTGGTAAACTGCTTGTGGAAGCAATCGCTGATTATCTCGCCCCAATAGAAGGCGGTGCCTTTACCACGTAGGATCTACTCTATGAAATAGAGCATCCACTCTTGGGAAAAGACTATGTTGAGGAGGCCCATCACTTGGCTAAGTAGAGTTACGAGGTCATGGTAGTCCTCGAAGAAATTTCTACGGAAGAGCTCCTGAGGAAGCTTCCCAGCACTACTTCATTTTTCCTTCAACCAGTATTGGTTGATAAGCCTTTTGCACCCCAATGGGTCTTGTTCCCACAACTCTTTGCATTCCTCCATGGTAGGTACCTCCATGCTCTCAAAGGTAGGAATGTGGAAGGTTGCTGTTATACCTGACGGAGACATATCTGCAAGGATATTTCCATCCTGGTCCACTATGGTTCTAGTATCAGGTTGGTATGCCTCCATACATGCCATTACTAGCTCTAGGGCCACTAAGACCAACGAGAAACCTACAGCCTCAGCAATTCCACAGCTCTTTATTAGCCTTTCATTTTCTGTTTTGGGGCTCATTTTGACCCTTTGCGTGAATTCGTCAACATTGACCTATCCAATGTTGGTATCTGAGACATTCTTCCAAAGGGTAGTGATCCTAGATTATATAGGGACCCCCTAGAACTTGTATTTCATCAGGTATCTATCTTCCTTGCCCCTCGTTGGCTTGGTTGTTCCTTTCCCTTTCTTGGAAGCACCGGATTCCATAAATCCTACACAAAAGACATGAATTAGTAATGATGAACTTGACAAAATGGCCACCGACAAGTCCCTGCATGTCAAGATTAGTCTGGCAATCATAATCCATATTCAATAATCATGCAAACTAGATACTTCATCATTAGAAAATAGTGCAAATAATCCAGACTTCTTGGGCCGAAATTCCCTTGGAAAAATCAAAATGGAATTCCCAAAGGTATTTCCTGAGGTTGGATTTGAGGATTTGAGGTTGGATGTGAAGGAAAACCTAATTTTAGCAAGTGGGTCAAAATCCAATTTGGATTTAGAGGTTATTTGATCCTTCATTTGGGAGTTTGGGCATCATCTATAGGAAAGCCATCTGAAACGGTGCAGAGAACATGAAATTTCGGGAGTTAGAATCCGAGTCTCGGATTGCCGTCGCTAGGAAGCAGTTACGGGTCGGTCATTGGGAATGGTGAAATGAAAGTGGAAATATGGGGGAGGAAACCTGGGAGATAGTTCCCGGAAGCGGTCAAAGGGTTTGAGACAACTAGGTGACAAATGGAGCACCGAGACCCGGAGGTTGGGAAGCTGTCCCAAACTCGCCATTAGAACGACGCAAGTGGAATGGAATCCAGAAGAAGCTCAAAGGAGATTTTATCTAGATTTTGGATTTTGGCAGGTAGTGGACCAGAGTCTAGTAGTCGAGAAGATGCTAGGACGAGGCCATTTGGAATGACGATGACACAACGAAATCCTGGGAAGGGAATTCTGGAGGTCGAAGTCGGATGAGGGAAATTGGTCAAAGGTTTTGATTAGAAGATGGATGACTTTATGGTCGAGAACTGAGGTCTGGAAAGCCACTCGGTGAAGGCCGTCAAAATGGCAAAGTTTGGACATAATTCTGAGAATGGAATTTTGAGGTCCGAATCTTGGGGTTGGATTTGAATTTAATAGATCTTTCGATTTCACATGTCCCTCAGATGGGCTTCGAGTGTTCGGGGTTCAGGAGTCGGAAGGCGCTTGGGCAAGGCCGTTTGGAATGATGATGACACAACGGAATCCTGGGAAGGGAATTCTGATGGTCAGAGCTTGAGGCGGGTTCGGAGGTCGAAAAATTTGATAGGAGACCGAGGATGGCGGTGGGAAAGCTCGGGCCCAGAGGATGTCGATGACTGTTTTGAAGAACGACCATAGAGAGGTGAGGTCTCGGATCAGATTTTAAGCCATTTAGGGATCGGTTTTTGATTTTCTAAGAGGTGGGTTTTGATGGGAAGGCCTATATTTACTTAATTTTAACCTCATTTTGCATTTTGAATTCATCAAAATGCGGAATTTCACCAAAGAAAGGGTAGGGCACACGGACGGAAAACCTACCTCAAAATCCCGAAGAACACATTGATGGCCACACGAAAACGGTGGAAAATGAAGCTCGGACTGCTGGGCAGAAAATGCCTAGACGTTGGGAGTTCCTCAATCTTTTCTATCACTCAAATAGTTGATAATGACGATCGAAAAATGTGCTTTTATAGCAAAAACTACCATTAATACAACATTTAATTCCTCTGTACGACAGCAGGTAAAGTTGCTGGATTTTAAAAACACAGACGGCGGTGGGAGGTCCGAAGTCTGGTGCTCGGGAAGATATCCTGTCACAGCCGTTGAAATGACACAACCTGATGGGAAACCCGGTAGGAGAAATCCGATAGAGGAAATATGGAAGAGGAAATCTAGCAAAGGAAATCCGGTAGAGGAAATATGGAAGAGGAAATCCGGCAGAGGAAACTCAGAAGAGGAAATCCGATAGAGGAAACCCAGAAATTGCCACAAACGCCAAAACAACATTTTGATAGGAAAAACCCGAGTTAACCTAAGACTTAGCAATTTTGAAATGGGGGGGACTTTGGTCGAGCTTAAAACATGGCATTGGGAAATGTGCTGACCCTTTGAGGCACAAAAATGGGCACGCAAAATAAGACAAAGAAAAAAGGAGAGGACCCGAAAAGCAAAGAGGGAAGAGAGGGTCCCCGTTCCGAACGGGGCATGTGTGCAAATGGGCACAACAATGTCTATATTTGGTAATGGAAAATCATCCATTGGGCATGTTTTAATTAGGTCTCTAAAATCTGTACATATCCTGATGCTATTTTCTAGCTTTAAAATAGGTAAAATGTTTGAGATCCACTTGACGTAGTCTATAGACCTTATGAATCCAGCATCCAACAATTTCTTTAGCTTTGTCTTTACTATCAACGTGATATGGGGATGCATTTTTCTCAATTTTTGCTTGAAAGGCTTGATTCCTGTAGGAAAAGATAAATGATGCATGAGAAAATTTGGATCCAAGCCTGGCATATGAAAATATGACCAAGAAAAGTTGATGTTTCTTTCCATAAAGAACTTGATGAATTCTGGTCTCTCTTGATCTGTCATGGATTCTGCCAAATGTAGGATTTTTTCTTTTTCTTTAGTGTCGATGTTAACAGAATATGTTGGTTCTACTAGGACTGATGATCACTCATAATAATGTTCTAGAAGAGTGTCAAAGCTCCCATCTTTTGGTGCCTCAAAAAGGTTTTCACCGTTGGATACGTTCTTTATTTTATCTTTTTCTGGATCTAATGGTGCCATAGAATGGTTTTCACCATTAAATCCATTTTCCTTGTTTTTACTTTTGCAACTAGAAGATTTGACACCCTCCTGCCAATTCACATTATTATGAGTATTACGGATAGAACTTATATCAAGTTTTTCATGACATAGGAAATTCATGATGGCATCATCATTTGTAAATGTTGGTACAGTCAGAGGTTCAACAGGCTCCCATTCAATAAGTTATGGATGGATTAATGTCATGAGGTCATCAAAATCATTTAGGTTAATGGATGTAAGGGTTTGGACAGCCATTTCATCATAGTTTTTTATGGGAATATCGAGGTCAATGATGGTACCTTCTTCAAGATCATCTATTTCACTTGATATCTATTTGTCCCCACTTGAGTCATCAATATTTAGTGATCCTACTATGAATGGTCTAGACCCAAAACCTTGTCCCTCCTCGCATGTAGGTGCATATTGTTGGATTACATCAACTTGAATATTAGTGAAAGATACATCGGAACACAGATCCCACTCATATTCATTTGAATCTGTTTCAGAGCTATCATTAAGTTGAAGGATTCTTTCTATAGCCTTCCTTGCCAGTTCCTGTTTTTCTTCTTTAGAGTACCCTAGTCTTGTTTTCTCTTTTGATTGGAGAGTGAGGGGCTAAATAGGCTCAATTATTCCTTCCTTTCTTAAACCTACAGGCCCTTGTCCCTTGTAATCCATTTTTTCTATGATAGCTTTCCCTTTTCCATATTTGTTTGTATTGATATTGACATTCTTGATGCTGCTATTTGATGTTGATGGTTCTTCATCCTTGTATAGCCAATCAAGGATTGCTTTATTGTCTGATTCATCCTCTATGGTACCAAATTTTACAAACCTTTCTTCTAGAGCTATGACCGGTAGTGATGGTTGGCCATATGTCTTACGAGATGGTATTAACTGTGAAATATTGAGCAATCGATCCATAGAATATTTCCACATTCCCTTGTCTATCAATTGGACATATTCTTGAGATTTATGTGATGAAGAATTTTTGGGGTTTGAATTATCTGTTACTTGAGTGTCAACAAGATTTTTATCTTTTTCCTTATCCTTCTTCTCTACTGATTTTGTGATGATATTTGGACATTTTTCTTTATTTGATGACTTTGAACTGGATGCTTCTCGATTGTGAGGTACAAAGCTATCTTGAGAGTTCCGTAGTGTGTCACAATGTTGAGGATGATTATAATCAGTAGATATAGTCACCTCCTATCCATTTATAGGGAAATTCAAGCATTGGTGATATGTGGAAGGTACTGCTTGCATTTCATGGATCCAAGGATGTCCTAAGAGTATGTTGTAAGTCAACTCTTTTTCCAATACTTGACATGCTATGTGTTTCATCATTGGTCCCACTTGAATTGGTAACACAATTAGTCCCTTTGAAGATATTTCTTCCTCATCATATGCTTTTATGGTAATTTTCCTTTGGGAATAAATAACATCATCGGAATACCCTAGTGCATGGATTAACTTTAGAGTGCAAATTTTCAAACCAACTCCCCCATCTATTAAGACTTCGATATGGAGTGTGATATTATGGGGATGGTTGAGTGAGACATCATCCTATTTAGAGAATGACATACCATGAAGGGTAGTGAAATGCCCCACCATAGCTTGGAATTGGAAAAAATCTAGTTTTTTTGGTACTGTAGTGGCAACTAATGCTTGTTCTAGAACCTCCTTATGTGATGGAGATAGTTTGAGGAGTTCTAGTATTGATATCTATGCTGGAATGTTTTGAAGATGATCAATAATATTGTAATGAGATGGAGGTGGATATGCACTTTTAGACCCAACTCCCTTTAATACTACCTTGGATTTCCCCCTAGTCATTACATTTGTTGGTTGATAGTCTTGATGGTCTCTTATTTTTAAGACGTTTATTTCATTTTCAAATTTTTGTATACTTGGGAGAAAATCCAAAGAGGTAGTGTTGTTGGTTTTGGTTTTGTCAATGTTATGACCAACTGTATGATCACTCTCTACTTTGGGAAGACAAAGGATTGTTTTTTCATAGACATGGTTGATGTTCTTGCCTTTGTTATTCGTAGACAATGATGCTCCTTTTTCATAGTTTGGCAAAGGGTCCTTGCAGGCTAAATGATCGTTATTGTTTTGGGGCCCCTCCACATATATTTTGTTTTTGTTGATTAGATCTTGTATCGTGTGTTTTAACTCCATACAATAATTGGTTTTGTGGCCTTTGTTGTTATGGAAGTTTTAGTAATCTGCATCGTTCCACCATGGTGGTTTAACCTTTGGATCCCAGAATCTAGCTTTTTGTGTAGCGATAAGGCCACTGGCGACCAATTTTTTCATCGTTGATTCTATCATTTGGCCTAAAGGTGTGAACCTACACCGATTTGATGGTTTTTGATATGAGTGTGTTTTTATGATCTCGTTGCTTTGTATGAAATTTTATTTGACAATTTGATCATTATTTTGATTCTTTGATGTAGATGTTGTCAAGTTAAAAACCAGATTGATATTTTGGGAATCATTTGTTGTTTCATTGGTAGTCGTGTTTTGATTCTTTTGCCAAAATTTTGGTTTATCACTACTTGAGTATTAATTGGAGGAGTTATTTTTCTTATCATTGAAATGCTTGATAACTCCTCTTTTGACTAGTGCTTCTTCAATTTTAAGACCGTTTTCTATTACTTTTTTGAATGTGGGAGGACATTGTAATTCAAGACTATAACTCATTTCCTCCATCAAGTTGTCAATGAACAACTCCATCTTTTCTTCCTCGGGAATGGATTGAGGATATCTGGCGAACATTCATCACCATCTTTGTAGACAAGACAAGAAGGTCTGGGGCCTTTTTTTGTTTTAGGTTATAAAGATCCTTAATTGTAACATCGTGTTGGATGTTGAAAGAATACTGGGAGATGAAATTTTTGACAAGTTCCTCAAAAGTCTTGATACCTGGTTGTAATTTTGAAAACCATTCCATACATGCACCTCCCAAGCTTCTTGGGAATAATCTCATTAAGTAAGTTTTCTCTTTGGCAAACTAAAGGCTCATTGTTTTGAATTCTCAGATATGATCGATTGGATTTGTTCTTCCATTGTACTTGTCATACTTTGGGAGTTCACAATGTCTAGGAAAAGGTATCAGGTCAACTGTTGCGTCGAAAGGATAAGGACAAATGTCCTGTATCACATACCTTTTGTCATATCTTGTATCTATTGTTGTAAAATTTACATTTGGGATGTTAAAGCGACAACCGAATCTATTGCTTGTGTTGGTTGCGGTATTTCAGTCTCACTTGTTCCAGGTACTTCCTTCAGATGATTTACATTTAATTCCTTGGGAAGTTTAGCCCTTGATTCAGCCAACATCAAGAGATATTTCTCCATGTCTTGTTCTAAAATATTTTCCATAAATTTATTTAATTTGGGATCTTATTGAGCTATTTGAATATCCTCTAGAGTTATTTCATTTTTATCATTTTGGTGTAGACCGTTCCAAGGTTTTCTTCTTCCATTGTTTGGGTTGTTTCATTTTCTTCCTCTAAGAGTCTCTATTTTTGGGACCTAGTGAAGATTGGCATACAAATGTTTTGCTCTTTCTTCTGAAATGTTGATCTTCTATGCTGGAAAAATGTCAATTGAATCTTTAACAAAGTTGAATAAGATGATTGATCTTATTGATAAGACTATGTTAAAAATTTGATTACTATACTTGCTTTTATGATAAAGGATGATAGTATCCTGATGATGAAACCTCGGTGTAGTAATCAATTGTGTATTTGATTTTGACACTTCTGATTTGTAAGATCTTGTTTTAGTTGCCAAATTTGGAAATTTGTATAAACCTATCTGATTTTGGTTTTGAGACATTGATTCTGATAAAAAGAAACTTGTGTTTTGGTAAAAACTATCGATAAATGACAGACAAACTGACTTTTTTGAACTCTCTATTTTGAAAGTGCTAAAACAGAGTACAAAGGTGCTATTTCACAGAAGCACTAGAATAGATTCCCGAAGCGTTGAAATAGGCGATGGAAGCACCATTTTTTCAGATGCACTAAAATAGTGCTAAAAAATCCTAGAAAAAGTGATGAAAGTGCTATCTTGATAGGTGCACTAAAACAATGCTCGAAAGCGATGAAAAAGATGATGAAAGAGCTAAAATAAAGACTGTAAGTGCTAAAACAGTGCTCAGAAGTATTGCTTTATGAAAGCGCTAAAACAATGACTCGACGCACTAAAAAAGATGATGAAAGCGCTAAAATAAAGATTGTAAGTGCTAAAATAGTGCTCATAAGCGCTGCTTTATGAAAGCGCTAAAACAGTGAGCCGAAGCGTTGAAACAAATTTATAGAGCACTAAAAACAAGACTTTTAAGACCTTCTATTGTAAAACTTGATCTGGCCTTGTGGCATACTCTATCATGGGTTTTGGAAAATAAAACTAATGTATGCGTTGACTACGGTTGTGATACTATGTGAGATCCCTCCTTTGGAAAAGGAATCATTAATAGAGTGACTATATAGCGTAATCAAGAGTGTGACCCCTAGCAAAATTGTGATATTTGTGGATGAAGGTTCTATGTTGTACAAAGATTTTTCAATTCTGATATAGAAAACGTCTTCTCCTTAAATTATCCCAATAACTGAGAGGTTTCTTGGGTTTGGTGATTTTGATTGTTCTCTTGAAAAATGTGGTGGACTTCCACTTTTGAATCATGAATTTCTTGAATTGATTTGACTTTTCATTTTTTTGGATGATCCTTAATCTTATTTTAATGATTTTTGTGAAAACACAGCAAGCAATTGTGGGATAATTGTTTTAAACTGAATAGATCATGTATGTTTGAAAATGATGAATGGTCCTTATTTATTTTCACTGGTTTCTTTGAAAAATGTACACAAATTAGACAGACTCTCACTTAAGGACAAATAGGTCATCATTATACTCACAACCCACATCTTGAAATTGTGTTGACACACACAACTGTGTCACCCCTAGAGGGTGCCCGTGTTTTTGTCATTTCCAGGTGCATAGTTAGAGTTGGATTTCTCTTCCTCTGAGCGAACGGTCCTTGGAAATTATATGGTGAGTGTCTTGGGGGCAGATTCTTCCCTCCCTTTGCATCGTGAGTATGAAAATTTTTGGATACTGACTCGATGGGATACTACTCTATGGTTCATAGATAGGGCTTTTGTGTGGTGCAACAATTGATAAAATCCCTTAGGAGACCTCCCAATATTTAGAACAAATATTTTGGGGATGGCTATCTTTCTCACTACCGTCAAGTTGGACTTTCATCAACAACTTGCATTTTGATTATAGTGGGTTGGAATCCTTGGCTTTAGGCATTCCCACTTAGGTCATTCTCATAGGGTGAGTACTTTTTCCCACTATGATAGGCCTTCTAAAGGATTTAATAAAGCATAAATAGCTTGAAACAAAGATGAATCTAGCACTTTGACCACCACATAAGCACAGCATATAAGTTTTTTTTGTTTTAAGCCCAAAAAGACAATTTTCTAATCTATGTGAAGATTTTGCTTCACAAAAATCATCATATTCTTTTTAATCGATACTGTAAAAAGTGCAATGACTACCCTAGGATTGATAAATTTTCTTTAGGAAAAACATAAAGTGGCTACCCTAGGATTGATACATTTTTAAAAACCAGAAGTGGCTGCCCTAAGATTGATAAATTTTAAAAACCAGAAGTGACTATCCTAGGATTGGTAAATTTTAGTCTAACTGTGGAAAAAATCAAAATCCAATCGTGGTCGCGTCGGATCCAGACTAAATTTACAAAAGCACTGAAATAGTCCACCAAAGTGCTATAACTTTTACCTGATGTGCTAAAATAGAAAGCGCTAGAATAGAGCACTGAAGCACCAGATTTTTCGATGGAAGCACTAAATCAACTTTTATGGAAATGGATCATCGATGCGTCGAAACAGGTCATGGAAGCACTAGAGTTGAAAGCTTTGAAAGTTTTGAAGGATGCATTATAGTATCACAAAAGCACCAAAATAGTGCATGGGAGTAATATAGTTTACCACAGATGCACTACAGTTTTTGATGAAAGCGCTAAAACAAAACACATCGAAAACCTACGCGACACTTTTCAGAAAAATTGTAAAAATATGGGTTTATGCCCCACAGTGGGTGTCAAATTGTAAGTGTAAATAAGTAAACAAGAGTAAAAAACTTCTTAATATGACATTATATCAAAGATCAAGCTAATTGAACCAATTCAAAACAATAATCTATAGAAAGCGTCATATTCCTATCTATCTTCAAAGATTTATTAAATCGTTGTTGCTCTCAAATCGTGTAAGCAATGGGACTATTAAAATGACTATCTAAAGAATGAGAAAGATGCTAATGCAATGATATGAATCTAATTTGATAATCCTAAATGATAAAAGAAGCTATTGTAACATGAAATGACATGAAAATTGATAAATGAAGCTACAGGAAGCAACCATGATATGGAAATTGGAATGTTGGATGCTTGAATTCTTGCAGAGTAAGAGTGCACAAGTTAGATAATCTAGATCCTTTTCTTGGTTGAATGAAGCTTTATTTAAAGATTTCCTAGCTGTAGAAATGCACAGGGATGGCAAAGAGAGGCTTGGATTCAATCTGGAGGATTGAATGGTGAGAGATGGAGGAGATTAAGATAATTTTGTAGATTATCTCTACCCATGAAAACACTGGGCAAGAGAAGAGGAAATATTGATGGAGGGGGATTGAGAGAAGAATTTGGAATTTTTCTCCAAAGCTTCCTGTGAAGTTTCAATCAATTAATTTTGACATAATTCTGACATAAATTAGACATAGGATATCTAATTCAATTTTGAGGAAATATAGAGGAATATTCTTTATGCCTTTATTTAAATATTTTTTATTTATTTAAATTAGCCAAAGAGGGATAAATAATTTAATAAAACAAACTATAGAAGTTGTTTATTAAATTAAACATAAGAATATGGCAATTAATCAATAAAGTGTTTAATCTTTATTTAATTAATTTAAGATTGATGTGATAGAATAAAATAGGTGAATTTATAATTAAATAAAACAAAGTATTTATTTATTTTTATTTAATTAAGATGAGATATTAGAAGAATTTAAATGTGGATGTGAACGTGAACTATATAAATAAATATTTCTATTTATTCAAACAATAGAGTAAATTAGGATAATTAATCAAATAATTCATATTTAACTAATTGGAATTCTCGAGACCATTTTTAGATGTATACACTCATAAATAAGAATGTAATGGGAGTTGGAAAACCATCTTGGAAGCTGAGGACAAGAAGTTTGTGGAGAATCACAGGTCATATCCTTGCAATAGGATTGGTCTTTAGATAGCAAACATATTGTGAAGGTTCTATTAGAGTTCCATCAAATATGAATCTAGATAACGATCCAAACTTTAATTTCCCTTTGAATGGAGTGCACTGAGATTTAGGTTGAGACTTAAGGATTGGACCTCAGTTTTGTTTGAATGGAATCACAAGGAAGTTTGGACTTGATAATTTTGAATCTTGGAAACCGATTGAGCAATAGTTCTAAAACTAGGGGATCCAAATTCCTTGTTCAAAGTGATGCATCATGCAAATTCAATGAGAGGACATGGAATCCTTGAGAGTCATACTATTTTAATTTATTGATTCTTATTAATTAATTATGTCATTATAATGAAAACTATTAATTCAATAAATTAATTATGCATTCGTTGTGTTTGTGGGTAATTTTCAAATGCACAAGATATTAAATTAATGTTATTTTATTCAAAATAACATTAATTTAAAAGAGAGTTTTATTATTATTATTTTAATTATGAACATTTAAAGGTTATGTGCATTGAATAAAAACAATTTGAATTTAATTAATTTATGAAACTAATTGTTATTTGGTTAATTTTATAAATTAATTAATACACTTTATGTTTAGAGGTGCTTTTTAAGGCTAGAATAATAATGGTTTAAAATAATTGATGCTTGTGGGTCCAACATGACAAAGAAATTGATAAAAGATCTTTAAGATGATTGGCAAAATTGGCATGTGAAAGGGAAATTTACTGAAAAGATTATCAATGAGGACTTTATTGCCAAACTAGAGTTGAAATGGGAAAGTGATGGTGCAACTTAAAGTTATTTCTAAAAGGATATTGATTTATGCCAAACAAAAGGATGAACTTCAAGCAAAGTTGAAATTTGCAACTTTTGAACTGAAGCCAATTAAAAGTCAATTGAATTCAAATTGAGGATGAAATAAATTTTTTCTTTTGCAAATTTGAATGCATGCAAAAGGTTACTTTTGCATGTGTCATTTTGAAGCGAATTATGTAATTTTGGAGTGATTTATTGTCAAATTTTCTCACTTTGAAGGGGTTAGATAGATGAAGGTTAGATAGTCACAAGAAAAAGGTTTAGGAAAATAAGTTAGACAATATGAAGCTAGTTTAGTAGTAGGTTAGAAAATAGATTTTTTCTGCTTTCTTAGCATACTGGAGTTGATTCAAAGACATTGGTTTCTATGTACTGGTGAAGTTTTCTAGAATTGTAAATGTTTCTTATCTATTTTACCGTAGTAGAAGCAGTTCGACTTTAACCTACTTTGAGTTACACTTTGGATGGTATTTGTCTTGTTAATCATTTGATTTGTAGTTCTTCAAGGAATGGATAAAGTTTTATCTTTTTCTTTAGTTCAAATTGTAATTGATAATCTATTATATGTTATTGATTTATGTACTGTGAATGAATGTAATCATGTACTGGTTACAAGTTGATTTATTCTATAGTTTAAATAGGAATTCCTTGATGAATAATAGGTCTGGTTAACTATATGAATCAACATGCCTCTCTTTCTTGCATTGCCGATCTATCTTTTGCTTTTATTTATCCTTCAATTAGAGTAGGTTTAGATAGGAGTTCAAATTTGCAACAACCAAAAAATTTAATAACCATCAAGCCCCTTGAACATTACAACCATATTGACCACTTAGAAAAATAACAACGTTGTGACCCAACACCCAAGACCTTGGGAAGTGTTTGACTTAATGATCATTCGCTTCTTTCAGGAGAGGTAAGGTGATTGCATATTTCTTGCATGTTGTTGTGTCAATTTGTCCATCAATAGTAATTATCATCTTTGCTAGTGGTAAGACCTTCAAATTTTATTTTTATTTAATGTTTGTATACATAAACAATGTAGCTAAGTATGGAGCTCTGTTGCATGGATTGACATTAGCCAAAAAACATGGAATCAAGAAGTTGAGAGTCATTGACAACTCAAAATTAGTTGTGTCCCAAGTTAGATCCAAGTTTGTATCAAATAATAAGAGATTGAAACAGTACAAAAATATTGTTTGGGACTCCATAGAACAATTTGATGTTTTTGTTATTGAATGGTTAGAAACAAGTAACAATGTTGTGGCAGATCTATTGGAAAATGTAGCATTAATGCCTAATGATATAACTTTTGTCAGTATCTCAAAGATTGAGGTACAAACAAGACCATTTTTTCTTGACAACATTCAAATTTGGTAAGTTTTCAATGACGATGATGACATATTGAAGTTTTTACAATGTGTTGATAATTATGAAAGCCAATAAATTAATTTTGGAGCATTTTTTGAGGTTGTGGATGGAAAATAAATGGTGTTGGCATGAGGTTATCTAGTTGAAGACCAATAAAATTCATAAAGGTCTAGTTTCTTTAGAGAGGGTCTTCGATGGACCTGATAAAAGTGTTAAGAAAAAATCAATGCATCAGGATGACCTAAAAGAAGTAAATCTAGTGATAGAAAATGCTCCAAATAAGGTATATGTGGGCAAGAAAATGAAGCCCTAGATTAAAGAATTCTTATTTCTTTATTGAGAAAACATAAGCATGTATTTTATTAGTCATGTGACGATTTGAAGGCCTATAGAGAGGATCTTTTTCAGCATGAGATACCTCTCAAACCAGGTGCTAAGACCTTCATGCAAAAGCAAAGGCTTGTCAATCCAACTCTAGCACCAAAGATGTAAGAAGAGCTGATGAATTTGAGAAATGGGGGAATTATTATGCCCATTAGACATTCAACTTGGGTGTCAAATATTGTGCCAATTAGGAAGAAGAATGGTGACATCAGATTATGCGTTGATTTCAAAAATCTGAATGTTTCATCATTGAAAGATAGCTATTTAGTACCTAACATGGAAGTGATATCAAAGAAGGTAACATGATATTAGTTATTGTCCATGATGGATGGTTTTTCTAGGTGTAAATAGCTAAAATTTAAGGAGTCAAAGTAGTAGAAGAATACATTTACCACTCCTTGGGGCACCTATGTCTATGTTAGGATGCATTATGGTATAAAAAATGTTAGAGCTACTTTTCAAAGGGATTTGGATGCAGCCTTCTCATATTTCATTGAAATCTACATGGTGGTGTATCAAGATGATCTAACTATGTATTCAAAGAAGGATGAATATACTATATGCACCTAGAAAAATCTTTTCTAGAGCCCTAGAATATGGGATAAGACTTAATCCCAAAAAGTGTGCCTTTGGAGTCAATGAAGGAAAATTATTAGGGCATATAGTGTCCAATGAGGGAGTGAGGATACACCTAGATAGAGTGGCTTCCATTGAAAAAATCCCTCAACTAAATAATTTCAAAGGAATTCAATAATGTTTTGGGAAAATAATTTTTTTGAGAAGATTTGTAAATTTTTTTGTAGAGACTACTAGGCCAATCTCCGAAATATTGAAGAAAGGAGAGAAGATAGCTTGGAGTGATGAACCAAGCAAGGATTTGAAGGAAATAAGGAAATACATTAAAGAGGCCCTAGTTTTGAAGTCTCTTGACTTATCAAAACCTTTCCAATTGTTTTATTTCGCTTCATTTCACACTATTGTTGCAATACTTCTACAAAAGAATGATGAGAGATTTGAACAACCCATTGCCTTTTTTGGAAAATAATTGCAAGTTTTTGAATTAAAATATTATATAACTAAAAATTAGGCATATGCTTTGGTAAAGGTAGTTAAAAAATTTAGAACATATTTGGTTGGTGCCACAATCATTTCATATGTGCCTATTGTTGTTGTAAAAATCTTCACACAATAAGAAGTCACAAGAAAGAGAGCTATATGGATCAATAGGATTCAATAATTTAAAATTGATGTACAACACCAAATTGGTCAGAGTTTAAGGACTAGCTAAATTGATGGAAAAAACAAATTTGGAAGAAAACCAAGTAAACAATGTCAATTGTATCGATATATCTCCAATCTATGACATGCAAATATGAGGATGGTATAGACACATTGTAAATTACTTGTATAATATATCATGTCCTGAGGGACTAGCTAATAGTGAGAAAATAAAGTTTAAACTACAAGCTATAAAGTATGTGATATTGGATAATGAGTTGTGGTGGAGAAGCATGGATGGAGTATTGTTAAAGTGTTTTTATGGAAAAAGAGCCTTGGAAATCTTGATAGAAATGCATATTGGTGTTTGTGGTGGCCACTATATGGTTAAGACCACTACTCAAAAGGTCTTAAGAGCAAGGTTTTGGTGACCAACCTTGTTCAAAGATGTACATAAACTGGTCAAGGAATGTGATGCATGCCAAAGGATTTTTCAAGAAAATTGAAATTTTCAGAGAATTTTCCTCTTAGACCGATCACAGCCCAAGCACCATTCTAGCAACGGGAAATAAATTTTATTAGATAAATCATAGATAATTCCAATGGAGGACACTTTTGGATATTAGTGGCCATTGATTAATTTATAAAGTGGGTTGAAGAAATCCCCACAAAGAAAGATACAAGAAAAATAGTTGTTGACTTCTTATTGAACAACATCTTGATCAAATTTGGAATACCAAAAAAATAGTATCAGACAATGTTATGTTCTTCAAGTCAGATGAATTCACAAGTTTCTATGACAAGTATGGGATACAAATATCCTAATCTTCTCTTTATCACCGACAAGGGAATAGAAAAGCTGAATCAAGCAACAAAAGACTAATGAAAATGATTAAGAGGGTAGTAGAAAAAAAAATATTGGGATTCCAAGTTGAAACTGGCTCTTTGGGTAGATAGGGTTACTATAAAGAAGGCCACAAGACAATCTCCATTTTTCTTAGTGTATGGAACTTAAGCAATATTACCAATGAATAACCTCATGAATATGTATAAGTTAATTCAAGAATATGATGATGGCATTTTTGATGAGATGAAATATAGAATAAACATCTTGGCTGAATTAGATGAAACAAGAAGAGAGGTGAAACAAAAAAAATCTAAAATGTAGTTGCAGGTAAAATATTTGTATGACAAGAAGTCATCTCCAAGGAAATTTGAGATAGGAATTATGGTAGTGATGTGGAATGCAAAATCCCAAGACAAGGGCAAGCATGGAAATTTTGAAGCCTTGTGGTTAGGCCCTTATCTGGCAAGCAATACCCATTAAGAGGACTCATACTACCTACAAAGCCTAACAGGTGAATTTTTGGAGCTGTCATATAAGGATAGTTCCTAAAAACATACATTTCATAAGATATGATCTATTCCATATGCATTGTATTGTATGTATATGTTTTTATATAGGGTTGGTTTGGTTTATTTTGGTCTGGTATATTTTCCTTGTCTAGGCATTTCTTGGTTTCAGTTTCTCAATGCTTGTTTTGTTGTATTAGAGATTAGTGGGATCTTACTTTGTTCATGTTTAAAAACTGTCCCCAACTGGAGCCACTGGTAGGACCCTTGAAATATTTTATCGTTCCCTAGTAAAAAATTCAAAATTCTTGAGTTTCACTAGTTTTTTCATAGATAGGGTCTCAAATTCCATGCATTAGGGTTTATCCTCATGCTAAAACCCTCTATAAACCTTAACAGTGCTAAACCCTTAGATTTTTCTTATACTTATTCATTGACCTTCTATTACCTATTCCCGATATCTTAAGCAATCACTTAAGAAATTAACATCATCTATCAATTGGCCCCAACATCCTAGCTTTATCGATCACACCCCATTGTGGGATATGAAATATTAACACATTATGTTCAAAATTTAAGCCTAGGTCTAGGATAAACTAAGTCTTAAAACATCAAGTAGACCTAGAGGATGGCCCCATTTTAAGTGAAAACTTAAAGCACATGCATAAAAATTCTTAAGGAAGGCTCAGCTTGGCCTCACACATGATAGGTGTTCATTTTTCATTAGTTCCCCACCATATTGCATGAATAAAATATTCATAGAAAAAGGAGTGTAGGATAGCAAAATAATGTCATGTATCTAGTCTTAATGATGTGCCTTGTAGATTTTTAAAGGATGATGGTGGTGGTCCCTTAATCTAGGACATCATATGGTGCCATGTGGAAAAATTGGGGTTGTTCCCCACCATCCCACGGGGGTTCCTCCAAAATATCTTGGCTTGATGTGGGAGAGTGGGAAGTTTCCAAGTGGAAACATTTGGAATGTATAAAGAACTATTGAGGTTAATTAAATACTTCATTGAATATTTGGGTGATATATGGAGGGTTAAAAGGTGCATAGTTGAATACACATGGCCTTTTCTAGTAAAGTAGTGTTGAAGATGATACAATCTTAGCGATCCATTTTTGTGAAGGATTAAAGATATGCATAAATTCACCTAAGTATGGATGAAGGCATGGGAGGATAAAGGGTGCACAAGTTGAAACACATGGTGCCATGTTGTGGCTCTCCTTGCTATCCCACAACCCTTGATTTGTTTCTTAGTAGATGCATTAAAGATTTTGGCAGAGTGATATGTCTACATTTTCAAAGCTTCCTGAGGGTGGTGGTGCCCATGGTAACAAATAAGGGACTTATCTACATGGAAAAAATACATTGGATCAATGTCAAATTCAAACTAAGTCAAGTTTTCAAACTTTCTTGACTCCATCTAAGTCATCCATCAATCCAATTCACCAAGCAATCAATAGTTAAAATTTAAAGTTACTGGATTGAGTTGATAGAGTCGTTATGGTTCATGTGAGTGAGGAGTAATGGCGGAAAAGATACCATAGGTCAATAATTGATGTAGTTCTCATATAAAGGAAAAATCCAAAGCATAATTTTGACTTACCAAAGCATCCAAAAGATATTGAAGATGGACTCCAGCAAAGAACAAGCTCCCAGCCATAAAAATTAGGGTTTGCACGTCTAATAAACTATAAGTTTCCAGTTACCTTTTCCTTAATAAATTGCTTGAAAATGTGTGTTCTTTCTAGGTTTAAGTGCTAGAATTGTTTCCCTAGGCTTATAATTTTTAAAATATACTTAGTTTGTATTGCTTACATTTTGTTGATTGTAAATTGCACTAGATTAAATAATCATTTAAGTTGAAAACATAAACCACCCCAAAAAACCCTAGTTGCATAACTTGTTACTTTAAATGCCACCACCAAAAGCCTAGACCTCTAGTTCCACCCCCAAAAGGGGCATCCATAAATATTTTCTTGCCCAAATTCCTAGGTCAACCAATTATAATATGATGGGATAGCTTATGTTTCAAGGCTCGATAACAGATAATAAAATTATTGATAAACATTTTGTTATCAAAGATGTGGAGATAAAATAGATTTTAGGATGTGAAATTTCCAAATACTAGTTTGGGAAAATAAATGCTAGTGCTTCAAACTGAAATGATTGGGTCTTGGATATGGGAAAACTTGGAGTTCCTAATGTATACTAGATGTTGACCTTTTTAAGGCCATGGTTGAAAATTGTGATCCTAATATTAGGGTTATGAGACTAATGGTTTGTGTTCAGATGATTAAGTTGACTCAAGAGGGGATAATTGATGATTTTAAGCTAGACCTCAATGCCACTGAACCAATCAACCTAGAGGTATTGAAGAAGGAGTATGAGAAAAATAGGAGCACTTATAGAGTGATAATCTTGCCCATGTTTATGGTGAGGGGAAAAGGGGGAAGTAAAATAAGAATGGAATCTATTGATAATGAGCCTTTCCCAATTGATATGTTTGATTTCTACTTTGTTAAGACTTATCACACTTTGTGTAAAATCATAGGGTTTGACCCTCCTTAAAGGATTGTTGTAGCTTTCATGTATATGGTTTCCACTATTCAAAATGTTATGGTAAATAAAGAGTATGATTTTTCTAAATACTTGTCTGATTACATTCATAAGGCATTGGTAGCCATCAAGGATGGTGAAATTGGGGTAAGACGTTGGTGGTACTCTTTGTTGTGTCACATTTTTTTGGCCAAAAGAATTAATGAATTTGGCCAAGACATTCCATTGGATTTTGGGATTGAAGGGGGTGAACACCTTATTTCCTAGATGTGGACTCATCACCTAGACATGCATTTTTAGACTTCAATTTTTGTTTCTTTTAGAAATTTATTTGTTGCTAAGTTGAAGGGGTATCTGGTGAGAGATCTACCAAGGATTCCTAAGGAAAAGGAGACTTGATTTGGTCATAGACCACAACTAGGGGGATGCCATCCCTTATGAAAGTTTTGCAATTCTTAGAGTGTATGGCACAAATGTGACCCCACATGTATTTCCAAGAATTTTTCCACTTAGAATTGGTTTTTTGAAGGTCATGTGGTAGGTGGGAAAATTTGAGGACACACATCTAGTAGGCCAAAAGAAGGAAATTTTTTTCCTTAACTACACTATGTTTTCAGATTTTGTTATAACTAGGGATTGGTGGAAGAATATCCTTCCTATGATTACACCTTTGAAGATGAAGAATTGTAGAACTAGAAACCATCATCCACAATGTTTCATAGTAGTACCAAAGGTAACAATCAGAGGGAGGTAATTCTAGAATAACTTTAACTACCCTGAAGATATCATCAAGATTGAATTTGATCTTCAAAAGGAATAAGATAGAAAGATAAAATTGTTGGATTTTGCAAAATTTGAGAAAGCAAAGTGAGAAAAATATCATAGGTTTATGGATATTGATGATTAAATGTTGATAATTGAAACCATTCTTCAAAACTTTGACAAGATTATGGGAAAGCTTAAGGATCAAATAGAGGAGCATGATAAGGGTAAATCTCCCATAGTTGAAGAAAGTCCAGCCTACTAACCACCAAAGTTAAAATATTTCTTTTCAAGGACAAAAGGGATTGTAACGAAAGAACAAACTATGGATACTCCTAATCAATCAGAGGATTCAAGAGCCCATTTCCATGTACCATATTTTCTAACATCTCCACCTCCAATGTCACCTCCTCAACAAGTCATTGATCTTGATTCACCTAGAAGGGAATCCACACTAAAAAGGAAGAAGGTTTAAACTGTAGGGTTGGTTGACTATACTCTAGATTCTGATGAGGAGGTTTTAGTCACCACTAATGAGATCATGAAAAATATGCCATCTCCTCCAAAAGAGATAGATCCACCAATTCCACAAGGCAGGGTCACTAAGGCAGTCCTGGCTGGGATAGATAATGTAGACAATGTGAGGGAGAGGGACTGCAAAGAATTTATGAATGATGATGCATTTGTTAAGACAAATGTATTCATAGAATATGTGTGGATAACTAAGAATGGTGAATTTGAAAATAAAGTGAAAAATGAAATGGAAAATTCCTATGAACTACCAAGAGAGGTTGTTGCCTCAAGGGCGTTAACAAAAATTAGAGTATACAAAAGGAGCTAACTCCTACAGAAAGTCTTTTAAGAAAAAGAGGTTTTTTTCTCATACTGGAATGGGATTTAGCATAAACCATTTCTTTTGATACTATGAGGAAGAACGAATCATAGGTATTCACAATAGATCAGGAAGGCACAAAAATATTGAAGAGGTTGGAATTTAATCCATAGTGGGATACATTAGCAATTTATGCTTTGGCCCCTAACACAAAAAACCTCAAGTAGAAGAGTTTGTTGCTGACTTGAGAGGTGATCTCATAAGAAAAAGGGTTTTAGACACCTCAATAGTTGAGGTAGCTACATTGAATGTCAATGTTGTATAGTTCACCAAGGAAACTATGGAATCTTTGCAAGAGAAATGTGATGTAGAGATTAGAAGATACAATGATTTATTGATTTCCTATAATAAATATAAATACAGGTTAGTGGAGTTAGAATTTCAAAATGAGATTTTTATAAATCAACAACTAGTGCAACCAGTGCCACCAATACAAATCAATCCTCCATCCTCCTTGTCTCCACCACCTCCTCTAGTTCATTCACCTCCCCCACCATCCATGGAGATAGTTGTCTATGATGAAAATAGACCACTTGAAAAAATGGTTACAAGTACATTAGTTACACCTCCTTCCAGGGAAAGAATAAGCAGGAGGGATATGATCAAACAATTGAGGACATATCAAGAAATTTTTGAGTTATATGAGGAGATTAATGTACTCATCATTTTGAATGTGCATGAACATTTTTTTAGGAAAGGAAATCAAGAGAGTGAATAGTGTTCACTCCAATTATTCTTTATTATTTTGTTTGGTTAGAATGTTTTAGAGGGATAGGTCAATTGCAATCTCATTGGTGAAAATATGGGTACCAAAGCTTGGTGCATTAAAAATAATGGTTGTAGGTTCTACTCATGAGTTAAATAAGCCACTAAAAATTTCTCCCACACAAAATTGTAAAATGAATTTTTTGACTACTAGGGATTAGTAGATCCATTGGAGAAAAAGGTTAAATATTTTCTCTGAAAAATTTGATGAAAATGATCTTGGCCTATTGCAAGATATTCTAGATCATAATGGAGCTATAAAATCATATGAACAATGGAGAACACAAATGGACAATATCATTGCCACAAAGACTATCTTAATTTGTGATGGTGGAGATGTGAATATTTCTATATTGAAAAATAGTATGGATAAAGTGTCACTCACTAAAAATCTCTTAGACTTTGAAAAAGAAGCTAACTAGGTATTCAAGAGGTATGACCCATACATAACCTAATTAGATGAGTTTATGAAATTCAATTGACCTTCAAAAGAGGATTCTGATGTCTAGGATAAAAAATATAATGATATTCCTGACTTGTAGGCTTTTTCTATGGTGACGTGGCTATAATTTTTGTCTATTGTGCACATTCAATAGCCTTAGAGAGTTTCAACAGTGCCAAAAACTAATGGTTTTGTCTTTTACACAACAAGGTTATTCTTTATTTGCCAGCTCAACTTTCCCAATTTCATATCAAGAGAAATGAAGAAAGGGAGTGGAAAAGTACCAACCATCATCCTCAAAGCACTTTTAAAGAAGGAAAAGATTATATAGTGTAAATGTAACTACATTTCTCTTTGGGATATTCCATCCATGAGCTAGCAAATGGAATCATATTTTGAAATGTATTTTAAATTATAAAATGAGAATGTGACAAGTGTAATTAGCCCAAATCTCATTGCTCCCTTGTTCTATAAAATTGAATTCAAGTCGATTTGCATGGTATCATTTATATCCTAGAGAATTTTATAATAAAAATCATAGAGAATCAAGTTTGAGTCTGGTCTTAGGTTATCGAGTTTTCATTTTATCCATTTTCATATGTTGTATAATATAAATAGCATTTGAATACAAATATGACATAATCTTGAAGCCAATTGTCTCCTATTGTACTCTTTGCACAAGTTATTAATGAAATTGATCAAGAATCCTTCATTTGATCTCCATTATTTTTCCAGTGGAGGTATGCTTTTTTGAATATTCTGATTCAAAAAATTGGTTAAAAGAATTTGATAGAAGTATAGGTTTGTGTATATATGTGTAGGTATTTGGTAAGAAGATTTGTTTTAGGATATAGAGTGCAACGTTGTAATGCAATAGTGTAAAAGCTTTGTGATGTTAGGAATGAAATATTTTTATGTGTCATGATTTGCATTGAATTTGACTCCATGTCCTTGAATACTATGCCATAAATTGGAAACATGCACAGTTTATTTCCCACATTAACCCTTCTGAGAAAAGCACATGCAAACTAAACCAGATTCAACACTTATGTACAAATTCAAATTACAGAATCAAACAACATGGAAGAAAAATAAATGAACACACAAATTTACATGGGGAAAAACCTTTTAGGTTAAAAACCCCACCCGTCAAAATATCAAGACACTGTATTATTCAACAAAAAACAAAGTTACAATACAATCTTAGGCTCATAGCCTTTATAGGAGTTACATCTTGTTTTATTTGGATAATATAGGCAACAAAATTATTCAGAACCCTTGAATTGTTCCAATGTTCTCACACAACATACAATGTAGATTCATTTCTAGTCAATTCACTCAGCCAACCTCTCGGCCAACACAACCTCATGACCACCACAGGTTCCAATTCTTCTCTATATTTTTGTGTGTCTCAGTGTTTTCATAGTTACAATGCTATGTGCATACTTCTTGAACACTCACACTGATCATTGACCATACAACCATTGAACCCATAACAGTTACTATAAGTTGTAATGTATATAAACAATCATAATCGATTAATTCTCTATACAAATGATTCAGTTTAGTTTCCTCTGTTGAGAAAATTTCAAACTTCCCAGTCATCGAACAACCATCTCCAAGTTAAAAATCACCCTCCAATATTTTGTGTACACCTCAGTAGTCAACAAAGTCAACTTTGTTCAACCATCACATCCAGCTAGATAAATTCAAATGCCCACCGCTCTATCAAAGCCAAGACACAACACCCTCATGATGTGGCTGTGAATACACAACACCACCATAGGATCCTCCAATTTCTATTGAGGTGTGGTGGTATACTGCGCTACCACTCACCATCTAGAAGACCCCTAAGGTATGGCATTATACACCATGCTACCACTCAACAAGTGTGAAGCCCTCATGGTATGGTGGTATACACCACACTATCATGTCCTAGCTTGAAAACACCCATGATATGGCAGTACCACCACACATCCGCCAAAAAAAAAAAGCCCCGCACTACCACCAGGTAGTCTACAAACCCCCGTAGTATGGTGGTACCCCATGCTACTACTTGACTATGAACAGGTTCCCATGGTATGGTGGTATACACTACACAACCGTACCTTAGCTAGAAGGATCTTGTAGTATGGTGGTAACCATGCTACCACACCTCTTCCACAAAAACCTTATAGTATTGAGGTAAAGGCATGAAGAAAGGGAGATCCACCGAGTCTTTTAGCAGAGGTTCAAGCCAGGAAGTTGAGGCACACTTTCCAACAATCTCCCACTTGATGAAGATATTCTGGCTTCCTCAAAATTCAAAATCAATGAAGATCATAGGCCCCCTCTAGTTCAAACCCTATTTAATAGCATTCAGGATACCCAACCAACACATTTCCATAGATAAAAATCTATCAAAAAATCTGCAACATAATCAAGTATCCAACTATAACCAATCATATTCTTCCATGAAACCACATAGATCTCAAACATTCTCTCATTCCCCATCAAGACTTTTGTAATGACATCTAAGATGTCCACCATTCAGGTAACAATCCCTATCATCATCCAACATGCCACCTATGGAAGAAAGGTACAAGCCAAGGTGAATATACACTAGTCCAATGAACACAAGCAAAAGATCCCAGTGATATCAACAACAAAAACTACCATCACTCCAAAAAATAAGATAAAAACATTAGCTAGGACAACAATCAATCTGACTGCTTCTATCCCATTGATAAACCCACATGACTAAAAATAGCACCCACAACAAGTGCTAGTTCACCCAATCACACATATCTTCAAGGTATCCACATTAGTAAACTCATGCCAACAACATAACCAACCTATCAACTATAGATACAAGCACCATGTATAAACCAATCGAATAAGACCAAAAGCATCTAGGTTCTCCCACTGCATGGGTAATGTCAAATCTAAAAGATAAATGACATAAAAATTCTATCAATTTCAACACATAGAAAGTATAGCCATGTAGTACTAAGGAAATATCCATAATAAAGTGCATAACCTACAACCAACTACTACAAGAATCATTTCTCTCAACAGTCTTCTAGAGTTCTTCCAATTTGTTCAACACCCAACATAGGAAAAATATAAAGAACCTCCAAGTTACCACTCAAAAATTGAGTGAAAACAAAAGCTTTGACCAAATCTTAAACCATTGTAAAATGAAATCAAACTTCTAGGAAGACAACCAATACCAAAGAGAGAAACTTTGCACAACATATACCTATAGAACATCCTCCTACATACACCTATAAAATCCAATTGTGATAAGTATGGTCTCCTTCACATACCAAAGGAAAAGCCATAACAACACCCAACCATTCAAACTTAACATATGTAACATGTAACCAATCATGGATGTAAGCCTCTCAAAGTAGATCAAACTACTTCATTTCCCATTTCAAGAAAAACAACCTATACAACTATCTCCTACCAGTTCTCATAAAAAATGATATGATAGAAAGGCTCAAGGAAGAAAACTATGTTGTCCACCTTCCACTATGAATCCTCTAGAACCTTAAAACAAAAATTCAATAAAACATCAAACACATCTTAAAGATACAATGGGAAAATACCTCTCAAATAAACTGCATTGATGAGAAGGCCAAGAGTGCGAAAATAAAATGCTCCTCCAAGATATACAAGCCACCATGACTCATCCAAGAGCAATCTCCTTATTGGTTTCTATTGAAATCACGTTCAACCAAGGTGTAGGCTACTCAAACTTTCAACTATAATTAACACCTTTCTCATCTCAAGAGAATCACAACCTCACCTCATTCTCCATGTATCCATGAGCACCAACAACCGATCATCTCATGCTAAACTCTAATCTGTATTACTACATTTAACATGAAGTTCTCAAGCATATGACCAATTTACTCAAAACACAGAGAAACTCTGGACCATTTTTAAAGCTCCAAACATATGAAATATGAACTTATTATGACATCATGGTCTACACATCCCCCTTAGGAGATACCATGCTCCAAGTGACTTCACCACAGTCTCAAAAGAAAACCCTCATGACAAAAATCTAATGCACAAGCAAGAGTATACATGACATCAAGAAAACAAACTCCAAACCACCATCACCTATCAAGAACCACCAACACCTCAACCAAAGACTCCGAACATCCTCCATGGTTCTAAGATTTTGTACTTCCTCAAATAGTGTCCATGCAAATGTGAAAGAGCCCTTCTACAACAACAAGAACTAAGATTCCCTCCTAGTAACATTTGCAACACTAAAGAAGATCATTCACCACCAAGTGATGCATTCATAGCCACTAATAAAGCTCCCACTAAACCATGAAATCCAAGATTTCCAAGAATCATGACCAAACATTTGTTGATCTGAAAAAAAACCTCTAGGTACAATTGACAATATGTCCATTTGTTAACAATGCCAAAACAACACCAATATTTCCAAAACACATGGACCAAACCATCATTATCAAAAGCTTACACTATAATGTGTATCAATCTCTCCATGAAATTTTAATAGACACACCATAGGTCCCCATAATCAACTATTTAGGTACTCAATACCATCCTTCCTCTCATCTAGAAACAACCACACCAATGCACAAGTGACCACAAACAAGGCTAGCTTACATATTTGCACCAACACTGAATCAACCTTACCAATATAGACAATCCACTTTTGAGTTATCTCACTATAGAAAATGGGTAGCTAATCCACCAGCCTCATAACTCAAAGATCAATCATAAAAAAAGTACAAACCCTTCATTGCAATGGAAACAACAAAACTGAGATCTCAAAGACAACCACAATGTAGACAAACTTGACTCAAACACCAGATCAAAACCAAATCCAATTTTCCAATCATGTCCACAA